>OX333077.1:36529930-36599730 GCA_946863875.1 Alloplasta piceator | reverse complement strand
GTGGCATGCCCCATACATAAATATATATTCGTATAATGCCACGATGCTTTCAATGCCTCCCCCGCATATATTCCAACGATTCTCTCTCTATATATTATACTCTGGACAGTCTCTTCTATACGAAAATTTCTCGCTGTACGCGACGAATGTCGCTGCACTGAGAAAACAATGTACCAGAATTTGTTAATGGTTAACAAATTTGATCAATGATTTTTTGGCAGTTAATGAATTAAATTAATATTTTTTGGCAGTTGATAAATTATTATGACGCAATTAAAATATTTCTTAGCGACTAACAAGTTTTTCAACATTTAAGGAATATTTAAGTAAAAGTGCCAACTAAATGTATATTTCCTACAAATAGACTGTTTTTTCACTGTGCTGGAATAATTTTCCCCCAGATTCGTTATTAGAAGGCGTTGTTTATTTTACAAATTTCAATTCTCGTTGTGTTTAGAAACGTGGCAGCGTCTTGGCGCCAAGTACTTAAAATTAAAATAATGGATTTACAGTTTAAGAGTATGCAAAAAGTTGGAAGAAAATAATGAACCAGTGATGCCAACTGGCCGAAATTTTGTCCCTCGAGCCTATTTTAAAATCCCCTAAATTCCAACTAAAATACCCTAACTTCAAACGTGATGAAATTTTTAATCAATTTATAGTTTCATTTTGTAGTGTTTTATTTCTTAGCATAATTGATTAATTAAATGAACAATACAATAAAATATTTCCAAATTTTTTAAAATCTACTCTTAGTCAAAAAATTAAAGGATTAAAGGATAAATTAAAGGAAATTTTGGTCGTAAAATTTAAAAAAAAAACCATTTTGAAGCTTGAATCTTCTAGTTTTGGAATCTCGAGTCAACAAAATTTTGTGGGCATCACCCTCGATTCGGTTATAATAAAAAATAAAGTTTATTTTAGAAAAAGATTTTGAAACATCGATGTTCCATGAAATTGCTCAAAAAAAAACTTGTTTATTTTTATTTTTACATTATAAAAATGACATTATTAAGTTTTGCGATCGAATCATGGGGGGCCACATGCTACTTTTTGTCATATTTATTTTTCTTGTGAAACTACTGTTTAGTTCATTAAGTTGGAGACTATGGAAAATAGAAACCTTCATAAGAGTGTCAATTTTACATGAGTCAGACCGACAAAATTCTGAGTAAAAAATGATTTATTTTTTCCTAAAGAATACCGTAAACAAAAATTTCCCTCTAAAATCCCCCTTTTAAAATTTGTTCCCCTAAATTTGGGGGATAAAACCCCAAGTTGGCATCACTGATGGAAAATAGAATCCTCCTCAAAAGTCTCGATTTTACATAAGTCAGACAGAAAAAAATCTGAGTCAAAAAATTATTATTTTTTCCCCAAAAAATACCCTAAAAAAATGTTCCTCTATAAAATCCCCTTTTTAAAATTTGTTCCCCGAAATTGCAAAATATCGTGGTCACCGATATTCAAAATGTTCCATGTTGGAAATTTTGAGATCTAACATTATCACATCATTTTATCCCAAAAATCACCAAAAATTGATAAGAAAAAAAAATAAACCCGTCAAAATTTTGATGTTGAGTTTGCATCGTTGCAACGCAATGATCATAATTTTCATTAAATCCATTTTTAGTACGATTGACGTTTTGTTTGCACATTTACCATTTCAATTCTTTCCTGAAGGTCCCAAAATGCATTTCGACGATTTTGCATTTAATATTTCGTGGCATTAGAATGATGCTGATTTCAACATCTTTCAAAATCAAGAAATAAATTTCTAAAAAAAAAAAAAAATTCTATCTTGCTCTCACTGAGCTTGGAATTGCGGAGTACCTTCCCCTAAAGGGTTTAGCTGGATAAAAATGGTGAATCTGCCCCCATCAAATTTTGAGGCGTACATTTTTTCCAAAGTTTCTAACCTAAAAGAAACAATTTTGTGCAAAATTACTCCTTTCTACATCGATGCCGAGGGGTTTTCCTGTTGAAAAAACATGTTTTTTCTACTTTTGCAGTTTTTAAATCCCAAAAGGCGACCGAAAAATCGAAAAAAATTCTGAAAAATCAGAAGAATGTAAATGTTAATGGTAAAATTTATTTCGTTTTTTTAAATGTTAAACTATATTTTTAATAATTGAATCTTTCTTCAAAAACATAATTTCGTCGCGATGAGATTTTTCTACTAGTATAACAAAAATTGACATGATTTCACTCTTTATTCCCTACATGAAAAAAAAATTCTCAAAATTCGACCTGCAACACGTTGAAAAATTTTTTTTATCGTTTTTTCTTTCAATGTGTTGGCGGTCGCATTTTGAGATTTTTTTTTTTCGAAATGTACGGAATTAAGAGTAAAGTCATGTCAATTTTTGTCATAACAGTAGAAAAATCTTTTCGCTACAAAATAATGCTTCGAAAAGAAGATTTGATGATTAAAAATAGAGTCTAGCATTTAAAAAAAAAACTGAAAAAATTTCCTATCAACGTTGACAAGTTTCTGATTTTTCAGAATTTTTTCACATTTTTTGGTTGCTTCTTGATATTTAAAAACTGTAAAAATCGCAAAAAAACTTTATTTTCAGCAGGAAGATCCCTCGGCATCGATGTAGAAAGCTGTAATTTTGCACAAAATTATTTTTTTTTAGATTAGGAACTTTGGAAAAAAATCGACGCCAGAAAATTCGGTGGGAACAGATTCACCATTCTTATCCGGCTAAACCCTTTATCTCGTTGCAGTCTCAATTCCAAATGGGCTGCTCGATAAGACTATTTTCGTCATCAAATCACGTGATGGATTCGTCAAAGGGTGCGGCGAGGAGGGGGCAAAGCCAGGAGGAGTGGGGAGGAGGCTCGAAAACGAGACATTAGATGAGCGATAGAGATAGAAAGAGAGGGATAGACAGAGAAAGAGAGAGAGAGAGAGAGAGAGAGAGAGAGAGAGAGAGAGGGCACCCGAAACCTTGATATCTCGACATTGCCGAATGGTCGTCACCGTAGTTTCCCCTCAATCCTCTTCCCTATCGCGCACTCCTCCTGAAACACGAAGATTGCACAGGCATCAAACTGTACCCTGAAAAAAAAAGAGAGAGAGAAGCACGATGTTGACTGCTGCGGCTGACGAAGTGCGTGGAATATATATAATATTGCGTGCGAGCGAAAGTGAGAGAGGCGCCAGTTAGTCGATGAAAAAGAGAGAGAGAGAGAGAACGGAAAAGAGTTGCGAGGGAGAGAAGCCAAAAAATGAGGAGAGGAAGGGAGGGAGGGAGGGAGCGGGAAATAAAATAAGCGCGTGCGTAAGCGGTGCACCGAACTATACGTGTATGTATATATTATTCGTGTACAGTTTGTGCATAGATAGAGGGAGCATAGGAGAGAGAATCCGCTGATGTGAGTCCCCTTTCCCCTCCCCCCGCGCCCCTTATGCGTGAGCTTAGAAGCGCGCGTGCGGCCCCGTAATGACCTTGAGCACTCCAGCTCCATCTATCCACTGGGAATGGTACTCCTCTCCTCTCGTTACTCTCGCCTCTCCCTGTATCCCCTTCAACCCCTTCAACTATTACCGCCTCCTCTTCCTCCTCCTCCTCCTTCTCTCCCCCCCTCCTCCTCCTCTCCTTCCTTCTCTTCTTCGCGTCCTCTTCGTCACTTCCCCTCCTCCGCTTCTCTAACGACCCCCTTCCACCTCTCCTCCTCCTCCTTGATGCGCCACCACAGCATCTCTTCTCCTCTCTCTCATCCGCATCATTTTTCGCAACCTCCAGAGATACGAGGTCAATATCCGCTTGAAATGGAGTTTTTGTCGGCCGGTATTTCAATAATGGAGGGATGAGAAAGGGCTTCTTCAGCTTCTTCTCCATTTTCTATCGCGCTGAAGCTCCTCCCGATCTTCGTTTATGCATCCTCTCCTTCTCCTCCCAATATTCGCCGCTGTCCCCTCTCCGCAGCTTCTTCGAGGAAAAACGGTCCTCCGACGCGCATTAACGGCTTCCTCGACCTCTCCGACCTTTTGACCTTTATGGAATTATTTTTTCCGTTCTTGGAATCTGGAAGGTGAAAATGGAGTTTTTCCACTGATTTCTCAACAACAGAGACCAGGCCTCCTCTTTTCGACGTCTTGGAGTTCTTCCTCTATTTGGCGCCCCTCCACTTTGTTACCTCATGATTTTTTCCCGCGAAGCCTTGCCCGATATTTATTTCGTTGTCGGAGACTCGGTTCCCCACTTTTTCCACGCGTGTGTATCTTTCGTCGACCTCGAGGGAGCTTCTAGCGCTTCACAACCGAAAGTCGCATCGAAAAAATCGTGGAATGAGATTTGCCTCCACTCCGAACGCACATACTCGTATTTGCCCGCGTGTAACATCCCCTCCATTGCGCACTGTTCTTCTCCCACATCCCTCCCCTCCGCCACTTGTTTGCCCCTCCCCCCTCCTCGGCCCGTTGGCCCCTCTTGGCACTTCCCGCGTATGCACGCGTAGAGAGAGGCAAAACGCGAGGCCATGCGCGAGTGCAGAGAATGAAATTTTTGTTTTTTTCCCTTCTTCTTCTTCTTCGACCTCCTCCACCAAGCCCGGCGATCTATTGTTCAAATTGTTGTTTTTGTCCTTTCGGCGAAGAATTATAGGAAAAGAGGCTATAAGTTAGGGAATTAGTGGAGATTTAGGAGTTGGGCTTCGGGACCGAAATATCAGCCCTTCTTTCGGACCTCTCTGGGGTATGACTTGGAGAGGAAAAGGAGATAAAGCGGGAGGGAGGATTCTTAAGAGGGTCGTGATATACCGAAGATTCATTGCGATAAGAAAATGGTTCAAATTTCTTTATAGTACTTTGAGAGATATCCATGTGGTGTGATAGTGGATTAACAAAGTTGACTTTTTTTTTTACAGCCATCCTTTTGGTTTTTGGTTTGGTAGGGAAGAGAATATTTTATATGACAGTGGATTAAAAAAGTTCTCTTTTTTCAAATATTAAATAGCCATCCCTTTGGTTTTTGGTCAGTAGGGAAGAAAACATTTTATATGATAAAGGATATACAAAGTTTACTTTTTTTTTTAACAGCCATCCTTTTGGTTTTTGTTTCGGTAGGGAAGAAAATATTTTATCTACTATTACTTCTCAGGCAATTACTTGTATTCAGTTATGGAACTCTTGAGCCATTTTTCTAACCCCCAAAAAATGATATAAGTAATGAAAGAAATATTGTTTTTCATTTTCAATCATAATTTTATATGCACCGAATAGTCAAAATTGTGAAGTCACGTGTGTTGTGTAAATTTGCATCTTTGGAATGCCACAAAAATAGGTTAAGAACAAAATTGATTCTTATATCTCTCGGGATTTGTGATAATCGACTTGAAACTCCAATATTATCAGGAAATAGGGAAAAATGATTGCAGGAGTTTGTCGAATTTGTATGAATTTGTAATTCATGCAAATTGTGTTTCAAGGATGATTTTCGCTATGAGCAAACCTTTAAAAAGCGAGGTTCTATTTTATCGTGATGAGTGATCATTATGGCTGATTTGGATGATTGGGAACAGACCGAAGATGTGCAATTGACCGACTTTTCGAAATTACGCCGTTCCATCTTTTTACTCTCCACTAGCGTTCATATATATATAAAGTTAGCTCTAAAATATCCATACCAAAGTAGCCCATCTTATAATGCCCGGGAGCGAAAAAAAAATCTCGAAATCCCGATGACTTTCTCCATGGTAGATCTTCTAAACCGACCATTAGAGGATGATTCCGTGTGTTATATGGTCGTGATCGTGATAGGAATGAAGAGGGGGCTTGAGGAAAGGAAAACTGGAGGGGGCATTGTAGCATTGAGGTACCAAAATTTTGAGAACGATAAAATCCTTTTTATGGGGAATTTGAATAGGCAAAAGTAACAAAGATGCTGGAATATACCGCCATCTCTGTTACTTTTGTCTATTGATCTTATTTTGCCCATTCCCATTAACTTCCCTCATGGAGGAGGGAAATAAGCAAAAGTAACAAAGATGGCGAAATACACCGCCATCTCTGAAATGCATGCATGTAAGCTGTTTCACAAGTATATAAGAAATCTTTAACTTCTGTCTTACCCACAATTATTACCCAAACGTATGGAAACTTGGCACATGCATATTTCTACATAAACCAGGTAAACCTGTAAACGAACCCTCGTCATATAGACCAATTACCTTACTCAACATAATGAGGAAATGGCTAGAGCGAATAATTAAAAAAAGAATGGACACGTGTCTCGAAATATTACCAGATTCTCAACACGGATTCCGACCAGGCCTAGGAACAAACACTCAACTAACAAGAACAATACATTACAGGATGTTAAGCAATTAGATAACCTGACTAGGTTCGCCGTGTAGAGCGCATCAAGACAAAAAAATTGCTTTTTTTAAAAAATGTTGTACGATAAAAATTGGCTGAGTTATCAATGTTTTTGAAGTTGACCAATGACGGCTAGAATCTAAGAGGAATGCCGTTAGTGGGCGTTTTTATGCCACGCCCACCGTTACCCCCACCATGCGGGTCACCAGTAGCATTGCTCCTACATTCTAGCCCCCATTGGTCAGCTTAAAACATTAATAACTTGGCCAATTTTTGTCGTATAACAATTTTAAAAAAAGCTAATTTTTCGTCTTAGCGCGCTCTACACAGTGAACCTAGTCAGGTTATCTAGTCACTTAACACCCTACCTAAAAGTCAATAAACGAAAGAATAACATGTCACGCTGTCTCACTGGATCTTCCCAAAGCATTTGACTGCATTAATCACAAGGCATTGGTACATAAATTAATAGAAAAAGATACGGACTTAGGCATAATCAAAATGGTAGAATCATACCTATCTAACTGAAAATTACAGGGCAAATTTTTGAATGAAATGTCTGACACAAAACATCAGCAACATGGAGTCCCACAAGGTTCTGTGCTGGGACCAACAATATTTAATCTATACGTTTCTGACGTCCCACACACGGCAGATCTATGTTCCCTATACGCGGACGACATCATGATACTAAATAACGGTCACACTCCACGCCGAGCACAGTACCTTGCGGAAAGAAATACACAAGAATTATTTGATTATTATCACAAATGGGGACTCAAGTGTAACGCGGTAAAAACACAAGCAATGATTTTTGAAAGACAACACCGAAAGGCAGAACACCGTAGAATCAGTATCATAGATCCACAAACAAAAAACATAGAGGCGATTGAGCCATCAAGAAAACTAAACTACCTCGGAGTTACTGTACCAAGAACTCTTGAAATAACTCCACATTTCGACAAAAGACTCGAAATCGCAAAATTCGTAATGAACTGCTTACAAGGAATCATCGGGCGTTTCAGCGAGGTAGACGCATACATAAAATGGAGAGTAATAAAAGCGTGCGTTCTGCCATCCCTGGATTATGGCACCGGCTTCTAGCTACCGCTTTATACCAAAACATCACTCAACCTCAACCTCACAACCTTAACCTCACCACCTCAACCTCACAACCTCAACCTCACAACCTCAACCTCACAACCTCAACCTCACAACCTCAACCTCACAACCTCAACCTCACAACCTCAACCTCACAACCTCAACCTCACAACCTCAACCTCACAACCTCAACCTCACAACCTCAACCTCACAACCTCAACCTCACAACCTCAACCTCACAACCTCAACCTCACAACCTCAACCTCACAACCTCAACCTCACAACCTCAACCTCACAACCTCAACCTCACAACCTCAACCTCACAACCTCAACCTCACAACCTCAACCTCACAACCTCAACCTCACAACCTCAACCTCACAACCTCAACCTCACAACCTCAACCTCACAACCTCAACCTCACAACCTCAACCTCACAACCTCAACCTCACAACCTCAACCTCACAACCTCAACCTCACAACCTCAACCTCACAACCTCAACCTCACAACCTCAACCTCAACAACCTCAACCTCAACAACCTCAACCTCAACAACCTCAACCTCAACAACCTCAACCTCAACAACCTCAACCTCAACAACCTCAACCTCAACAACCTCAACCTCAACAACCTCAACCTCAACAACCTCAACAACCTCAACCTCAACAACCTCAACAACCTCAACCTCAACAACCTCAACCTCAACAAGCTCCAAAATCATATACCTGCCCCGATTTACGAGGACTCACTGCGGAAGACCGCAGGCCATTGGACAATGTATCGGCAAAAACCAACAACCTGCGTGAAACTAACCCCCCTCTCATATGAATTACCTATAAATACCCATCCCCACAGATCCCAACCCATCACTAGCAATAAAAAACAAAAAAAATGGTAACAAAAAAAACAAGCAGCCGAAAGGCAACGACTAAAATCGCAACAAAAATGTAAAAGAAAGGATTCTATCCCATAACTGTATCGAGACTCTAGGAGCAATGATCTCAAAAATGTGTACGTAAAAACCTAATTAGAACAATACAAATGAAAAATAAAAAATAACACTACCTACTTTGTTACTTTTCTCTATTGATCCTTTTCTTGCCCATTTCCATTAATTTTCCTTATGGAGGAAGAAAATAAGTAAACGTAACAAAGATGGCGAAATACACCGCCATCTTTGTTACTTTTCTCTATTGATCCTTTTCTTGCCCATTCCTATTAACTTCCCTTATAGAGGAGGAAAATAAGCGAAAGTAACAAAGATGGTGGAACATGCCGCCATCTTTCTTAGTGTTGCCTATTGATCTTGTTCTTGCCCATTCCCATTAACTTTCCGTACGGAGGAGGAAAATAAGCAAAAGTAACAAAGATGGTGGAATACACCGCCATCTTTGTTACATTTGTCTATTGATCCTTTTCTTGCCTATTTCCATTAACTTCCTTTATGGAGGAGGAAAATAAGCAAAAGTAACAAATATGGCGAAATACACCGCCATCTTTGTTACTGTTGTCTATTGATCCTTTTCTCGCCCATTCTCACTAACTTTCCTTATGGAGGAGGAAAATAAGCAAACGTAACAAAGATGGTGGAACACCCCGCCATCTTTGTTACTTCTGTCTATTGATCTTCTTATTGCTTATTAGTGAAATGCACAATAATATTTTCATTACTATTTATGATCAGTACGATATTAAATCGTAGGTCTCAACGTCGCCACATCGAAATAGGAATTGAGAGAAAATGAGTCATCCGCTGCGCAAAAAATTCCACCATTACAAAGTTTTCTTTATAGCTGCGAAAAGTAGGCAAAAGCATCGAAGATGGTGGATTACACCGCCATCTTTGTTACTTTTGCCTATTAATCCTATTTCTGCCTATTGGAGGAACGCATAATAACGTTATCATTGTTATTTATGATCACTACGATTCAAAATCGTATTTAAAAGCCGCCACACAGCGAAATAGAAGTGAAGAGAAAAAAACGGCATCCGGTGTCTAAAAATTCTTTGTGCGTTTGCGCGAGTGTTGGAGAGAGAAAAAAATTTTTCGTGATCATTAGCCACTGTCACGTGGCTTCGTGTAGGCTCATTATCAAACGCTTAGTACCTGTCATCGTGCACGAAAAATCTGCGATCTATGTCTTTCTTTCTCTTTCTCTCTCTCTCCGTGCCCAAAAAACATGCTTAACCTTTTTTTCTTTTTCTTTCCCGCATCAATACTATGTCCGTCTCTATCGGCTCCGCTGCTAAGTTTCTAATACGAAATTCCACACGCCGCTCAAAACACTCCCACGATTACGTGAAGGCAAAGTTCGCTGACGTCCCGAAAAATGGGGGGCGCGCGATCTATGCCGCTGCTGTTGCTGCGGCCGCTCATGATCTAACGTCTATACACGCGAATATATTAGGGTGTGGCCCGGACAAAAAAATCTCCCCTTTTTGCTCTCCCTCTTCGGGATTGCAATCCTCGTGATGTGAGACGAAGATATTTCAATTTTTATTTGAATAATAAAATATTTAGAGGTCGCTCAAAGCAATTGAAATTTTTCAGTCTCTTTTTCGACGACTTTTCGACTGCACAATGTTTGGCATTCCAGTGTTTCAAAATTTTCAATTAATTTTTTCCCCTTCACACAAGGATTTTTCGATTCCTGATTTGTTTTTGGATATCGATTTTGGGCGAAACTGCTGATTTCAATCGTTTTGAGTGACTCTTGAATGTTTTTCAACGCAAACGAACACTTCAGGATCTTCATTTGAAATCCGAAAAAGGTGAATTCTCGAGTTGGAGGGGGAAAAAAATTGAACGAAAAGCGGTTTGTTTGAGGGACACCCCAATGTGTGCCTCCGTATGTACGGTCTAAGACGACTTACGACTCGCGGGCCGCGCATCAAGGTCAGCGTTAGAAGGCAAAGAATAATTTATATAGGATGGTAAAAAAGAACGTACGAGAGGCAAAAAAAATTTGACCATGGAATATCCGTTTGACGAGGCAATTGCCAAAGGGGAAAAGAGATATACACTGTAATTACGAAGATTTGAAAAAAAAGAACAAAATGTATACAAATATTTTTTTTTATGTAACTTGAAAAAATTCTGTAAGCCAATTTTTTTTTCAACCTATTGGTCGATGATTCAAGCCGCTTTATTGTTTGAAAATCAGCCTTGCTTTTTTGAATCACGACGTTCAACATTTTTATTTCGTTAATTTTCGTTATTATTGAGCCTCGAAAAAAGAGCTTTCTGAGCTTTTCAATTATCATTATCGCGGACCTTAAAAATTTAATGTTTCAAAAAAAAAGTCGAAGTTTATTTTTGCAACTTATCTAAAAAAAACAACGATTTTATAATTTCGTTCGATTTTGTAATATTAACAAAAAATGGTCTCAGAAAATTTTTGAAAATTGTAGTTTTGCCGTATATTCTACCGAAAGTTCCCCTTAATAATCTTAATAATAAATAGAATCGCCAAAACGTAATTTGTTGCAACGCAGAAAAAAAGATTGAATTAAATGAACGATCGATACACTGAGAGAAAAAATTACTGAATTTGAGAACACACTGAAAAAAAAGATGGTTGAATCAACAAAATCTTTTGTCAAATACGTTCAACTAGATAATTTAGTTAGTACAATTCAACATTTTTTTGCCTGAATAATATTTTAGTCAACCGAAGCGCAAAATTGTTCAAAAAACTAAATATTTAGTTAGACCAAATAAATATCTAGTTGAACGTATTTGACAAAACGTTTTGTTGATTCACACAAATTTTTTTTTCAGTGCATGAACTTATTTATTAAATGAAAGTATTAATTCGATTATTTATTTGTTGAACCAAGAAAATCACTCTTCATTTAAAAAAATATTTTCATGAATCTATTACTCCATTATATTAAACTCTTATTTAATTGTAACAATTAAATGCATGATAGATTTGATTAAATTTGTATTCATTGGATTAATTACATCAATCGCATCATAAACATGAAATTATTTGAATCTAAAAAACGAATTCAATACAAAATTATTTTTTTCGAAAAAATTATTTTCTTGCAACAAAGTCATTATTATTTTACATTAAAAAATATTTTTATTTAAATAGATTTGATCGAATTTGTATTCATTAGATTAATTACATTTATCGCATCATAAACATTAGATTATTTGGATCTAAAAAATGACTTCAATACGAAATTATTTTTTTCGAACAAAATTATTTCTTTGCAACAAATTCATCATTATTTTACTTCTAAAAATATTTCTGTAGTATTTTCAATATTTATTAGACATAAAATTGATTGTGATTATTTGAAAAGAAGTTGGAGTAAAATAAAGAACACATTATTTTATTCCAATAGAATATTTGTTTGAAATGATGACATTTTTATTTCCTTCAAGCAAAGAACTATCATTTCTATAGTATACTTTAATAGTATACATAAGTTGTTAAAAATTAAAAAACTAGTTTTTTAAATGTTTACGTATATTCGAATGTTCATAACTCCCAACTTTTTTCAAGTGCATAGTAGTAGTCGATAGCGTAATAGGTAGCGTGTTAGGTAGTTAGGTAGGACGGGTATGATGGTAGGTAGGCTCGAGGGTTCGAATCTCGGTCGGACAGAGAAATTAGATCGGAGAATTGGCGCAGATTTGTCTTTTTTCTATTTATCTCCTTTTGGGGTCACTAAACTATGCATATTAAATTATTTGGCGAGGGCTATATATTTTTTATAAAATGTTTAGCAACAATTGATAAACACGCATTTGATTGAATCAATCATTTTTCCTGTTGATTGGACTAATTAATTTGTTGATTCAACAAATTTTTTTTCCAAGTGCTTCCTGTATCAAAAGACACGCGTGTTTTGAATGATAAAATGTGTTCTTGATTCAAACAACATATTACATATAATTTATAACATATTGTTAGATTCAAGTAAATTCGTTTATTGAAACAGAAATTTGTGGAATTGACTGAAAAAAATGAACCAAGTAAATCTATAAGGGAACCAATCTAATATGTTTTGGCAAATAATGAAAAAAATGATTTTCATTTCAAAACTCTATTTCATTGGTTCTAATAATTTTTGCTCTCAGTGTAAATAAATTATATGTAAATCTTACTCTAATCGTTCGGCATTTATTTGCCAGCGTGATGCGCGCGATATATTTACCGATAGATCGATAAAGTCAGAGAGAAGAATGAAGGAGGAAAGAAAAAGAGGCGCGAAATATTCATACGGAGTGTGTCGAAACGATTTGTGATCGATTGTGTACGGCCGCGTTTCTTTGGGCTATTTTGTGCACCTCCCCTTCCCTCAACACACGTGATCAACTCTCTCTCTTTCTCTATTGGGACAAATTGTAAGATCGCAAAATATATGTCGTGTTGTAGCCCAATCTCAATTAAGGGGATATTCTAGTCTAGAATTTAAAAAAAAAATATTTTTTTTGCATATTCTTGAAGTTTAGACCTTTTAAAATATATCCTCGAAAGGAAATTTTTTAATTCCAATAATTAACGGAGTTATAGCTATTTTAAAGATGTATTGCCGGTACAGTCCCAGCCAAAAATTATATCTGATTAAAATTTCCGTACTTCTCGATACAATAAAAATCTGAAAAAATTGAGCAACATTTGGCATGCCATGAAAAATAATTATCAATAATAATATTGCCAAAAATTTATTAATAAATTGTTTAAACAAATAATTATTCAACAATTTTTTGGTAAGTTGTTTTTTTTTTAAATAAATCGAATGCGTTTATTTTGAAATATTATAAAACACATTCTGAAATATAAACGAAAAATTGTCAATTTTGTATATGGGGCATTCCATCCCAAATCGGACAGTTTGAAAAACTTTTTTTTTAATTTCCTCAATTTTTTGTTTTTGAGTACCCATCAAAAGACCCTTCCTGTTGAATTTTGAGATTTTTTTGATTACCCGTTCAAAAGACATTAAATTATCAAAGATACCACTCTTTTTTGGTATTTTGGTCATAACTTCTTTGATAATTGTCCAAATTAAAAGTTTTTTTTTCAAAATTTTTGTTTTTTATGGCCTTTTCAGAAAAAAATACAACGAAAATGTTCGACGTGTTTTTGAATGAGTTTTTCGAGTTTTAAACTTTAAATCGCGTTTTTAGAAGTGAGTGTCATTTTTTATTTAAAAAAAATTTTTTTTTTCAAACATCTATTCAACAATTTTTAAGACTAGTCCGATCGTGGGATCTCCGTAACTTCTATTTTTTTCGATTTTTGAAAATTAATTTTTTTTTTCTTATAAATTATTATGAATCCCAATTTTTGTTACTGTATAGTATTTTTTTCAATATTTAGAATTTATTTTGATACTTTTTTATCGTTGACAGGTTCTTGAAACTAATAATTAATCGTTAAGTCTGTATATGTATATGGGGTGTTCCATACCAAACCGGACACCATTTGGCTTTTGCATCTCCGATTTTTTTCTAAATTTTTCATGTTTTAGTACTGGTTGAAAGAGGTCTTCATGATTTTTTTCATTTTTTTCTGTCGGGCGGTTTTCAAGATATCGATTTTTCAAAAATTAGGCTACTTTTTTTCCCAAACGCCCATAATTTTGCGAAAAATGGGCCAAATGGGACGTTTTTTTTTTTAATTTTTGTTTTTAAACGTACTTTTGACAAAAAATATTGAAAAAAAATTTCAAACCGTATTTCTATGAGATTTTCAAGTTTTAGAAATAAATTGTTGATTTTCAAAAAACACGTAGTGATTGATTTTCTTAAAATTTTTTTGTAAAAAACTGTCATCCATTCCACAACTTTTGAGCCTAACGAGATAATGGGTAAACGATGGGATCTATTTTTTTCGATTTTAAATTTAGCACCATTTAGTTTTTGTATCTGATTTTTTTCAAAATTTTTCATGTTTTAGTATTGGTTGAAAGAGGCCTCTATGATTTTTTTCAATTTTTTTTGTCGATCCGGTTTCAAGATATAGATTTTTCGAAAAAATATGTTTCTTTTTTTTTTGTAAACGTCCATAATTTCGCAAAAAATGAGCCAAATGGGACGTTTTTTTTCAAAATTTTTATTCTTGAACGTACTTTTTATTAAAAATATTGAAAAAAATGTTTAAACCGTGTTTCCATAAGATTTTTAAGTTTTAAATATAAATTGTTGATTTAAAAAAAAACATTTTGAAAAAAAAACGTCCTATTTGGCCCATTTTTTGCGAAGTTATGGATGTTTACAAAAAAAAAATACATTTTTGGAAAAATCTATATCTTGAAAACGGATCGCCAAAAAAAATTGGAAAAAATCATGGAGGCCTCTTTCAACCAATACTAAAATATAAAAAATTTTGAAAAAAATCGGCGATACAAAAGCTAAATGGTGCTAAATTAAAAATCGAAAAAAAATAGATCCCGTTGTTTACTTATTATCTCGTTAGGCTTAAAAGTTGTGGAATGAATGACAGTTTTTTACAAAAAATTTTTAAGAAAATCGATCAGTACGTGTTTTTTGTAAATCAACAATTTATTTTTGAAACTTGAAAATCTCATAGAAATACGGTTTGAAATTTTGTTTCGATATTTTTCATCAAAAGTACGTTTGAAAACAAACATTTTGAAAAAAAACGGCCCACTTGGTCCATTTTTCGCAAAATTATGGGCGCTTGAAAAAAAAAGTAGCCTAATTTTTGAAAAATCGATATCTTGAAAACGACTCGACAGAAAAAATTGAAAAAATCACGAGACCTCTTTCAACCAATACTAAAACATAATAATTTTGAAAAAAATCGGAGATGCAAAAGCTAAATGGTGTCCGGTTTGGTGTGGAACGCTCCATATGTATAAATCTCTGTGAATCCCTAATCACTCCTATTTTTTCAAAAACACTTTTTCAATAAAATATTGATTTTTTTCTGGGAAATTGAAAATATTTTCAAACCAATTACCTGTATTTCTGAAAAATTGATATTATTTTGCTACCAATTACCGATTATTCAGGTAATTGAGAATATTTTCAGACCAATTATCAATTTTTCTAAAAAATTGATATTATTTTTCGACCAATTAGCGATTATTCGAATAATTGAAAATACTTTCAGACCAATTACCCATTTTATGATTAATTGATATTATTTTTTTACCAACTACCGATTATTCGGATAATTGAAAATACAATTTCGGATAATTTCAATTTTTCCATCAATTGGTATTGTATTTTTCAAAATGATCGATTTTCCGTCAATCGAAAAATGGAAACTTGTAATTTTTTTCTTGCCAATCCCTGCTTAACATGGAGCTAGCAGAGAAACTTTTTAAAGTCAAATTTTGGGAAAACCAAATTTTCCAATTGAGCGTCAAATTAGTACCTAATTCTGATACAATCTAAATTAATTTTTCAGACTTGTCTCTGCTAACTTTACAGAGGGTTTATGTTTTTCGCATCATTACAATGAAATTAATAAAAAAGAATTCCAAAATCTAATTTCCCCGTCGATAACGAAGAAAACTGTTGTCCCAAAATTTTTCTCTGGATCCGGAGAGCTGCTTATAATTTTCAGTGAAGATCCCGTATATTGCGGCACGGATAGACAAAAAGTTCGAAAAAAATGCTACTAGAGCAAGAGAGGAAGGGAGAGGGCAATACTCCGCGGTATCTGATCGCGAGGCAACTAAATTACAGTGGCTAAAAAAAAACATGTGTGCATGTGTATATTTCGTTTAATATGGGTTCTATGGAGAGAGAGTGAGATAGAGAGAAAATATATATACATAGAAAAAGAGCGGCTTTGATGAAGAGAGATGGAGATAAGATATAGGGAGCGCTCGCGAGAGGGAGAGAGAGAGAGAGAGAGAGAGAGAGAGAGAGAGAGAGAAATAGCGATAGAGTTAAACGCAAACTCAAGTTCGGCAATCCTAGCCCGCGGCAAACTTGCCCCACCCGCGAGCCTAGATTCAAACACGCTATATCTCCCCCTCCCCCCTCCCTCCGTCCTTTACCCCCTCCCCCAGAAATAAAATCAACTTCTCCTTCGCAGCTCATCCACGCACACACCTCTTCCCCCTCTCTCATTTCCCCTCTCGTACTTCTTATTCCGCCACGAATAATATATCCCCCCACCCCTCCTCCCCCCCACACTTTCATCTGCATAACTATCTCCCTCTCTCTCGCTCCGGGCGCGCACACTAAAATTCGAAACGACGCAATCAACAGCCTTCTCTCTCTCTCTCTCTCTCTCTCTCTCTCTCTCTCTCTTTTTTTTTTTATTCATCGTCCACATAACCGCATTTGCATCGTCGCACGATGACCCATATAACCGAAGACTCGGTCGCCCGCGCATTCTCGCTCCTCTCCACGCCACAAAATCGGCTCAACGACGTATCATGGGCGGAATTTTTCGAAACCATAGAATCTCCCGCCATTTTGCATTTTCTCCCCTTCCCCCCCCCTCCCCCCAAAACGATATTTGCAATTTTTTACACTTCTAACAAGTGTCTCGATTTCACTGTTTTGCTATTTGCTATTTTCTGCTACGATTCCCCCTCCCCCGCGATTTTTGCCCCCCCCCCTCCCCCTCCCCCCTCCCCTCTTCCGCCGATTTTGGTGGACAGAGTTCGCTCTATTCGCGTTTCTCTCGCGGTGGCGGGTGAACAGCCGCCGCCATCCTGAGGCCCTCTCTCTCTCTCTCTCTCTCTCTCTCTCTCTCTCTCTCTCTCTCTCTCTCTTTTTCCTCTCTTCTCGTGCCCTCCACCCGGCATTCATTTTTTCGTAGTTTCGCGCTCGACGCCGATAGCAGAGGGCCGCACAACGCATAGACGAGTTTCAAACACGTCGCGGGCCACTTTTTTTTCTCATCTTTGCCGTATTCGAAGAAAAACGCGAAAGGAAACGCGAAAATTGCATTTTTTTTTTTGTTGAACTTTCTCGTTTCGCCGATTTCCCGCCGATCGAACCGATGATAAGAGAACGCGAAAAAAGCGTCACCGACACGTGATTCGTGCCCCGATTTCATTCGTTCTCTTCTCCGATCGTTAAACTTGGCGAAACATCAGCGTTCGACGGATCCTATTCGGTCTCTCCTCGATCGTTCATCCGCGAAACATCGGCGTTCGGAGGATTTTCATTCGCTGATTTTGCCTCATTTTTGGAGGAAATATTCTGCGATTCGTGCGGTTAACACGTGCTTCGTTTTCGCGATCGATCGTTATTGGATTCTCGTGATAGAAAGACGGAAAAAAAACGAGAAAATTGCGAATTTGAACGAAGGGAAAAAAAGTGAGAATTCGCGTTGGAGATCGATATTATTAGATCTTTATGCCATTTTTTTTAGTGTTTTTTTTATAATAATCATTTGTTTTCTCTTCTCTTCGTCAGTGAACCGAGTGGATTCGACCACGAGTCGAGGTAAAACGACTATTTTCATGAACTCGAAGATCCGAACGTTCATATTCGGACGGAAAATTGACGAATTTATTGCTGAAACGAAAAACTGAAAGATCCCGATAATATTTTTTAATTAATTTTCCAATACGACATTGATTGAAAATTGTGCATCGAGTATTGGCGGGGTCTATTGATGTTTTTTTTTTTTTCAAATTATATATATTTGTACATTTTTTCGTTCAGCCGAACGTGCGGAATTTCAAGTACATCAATTTTCACGTTTGTTTTGCTCGAGTTAGACCGGAGACTCGTGAAAAAGGGATATATCGAGTAATATATTGTTTATTAGATATATTTGATATATGGAACATTTCTTCGTTCGTGTGCCATAAATATACCCTCGATATATTTTCGATATGCCTCAGATATATCATTTACGCGTTTGGCAATATTTCGTCAATATAATTTTTTCCCGAAAATATATCTGATATATTCCAGCAATATATCGGATATATAAGCTATATCTGATATAGCGACGTATATTAAATATATAAATATATCTGATATATCATCATATATCAGAACATTTCATATACATCTGATATATTTCATCAATGTATCTGATATATTCATAGTGCATCTTTTATATATTCGGCGTATATTTTTTACGATGATATTGCAGGGAAAATAATGAAATTTCCGGTATTTTTGCACCGAAAATATCGAGTGAAACCGGAGACTCGTGAAAAAGAGATATATCGAGTAATATATTGTTTATGAGATATATTCGAGACCTAGAACTTTTCGTCGTTCGTGTAAATATATCCTCATAAATATATAGCCTCGATATATTTTCTGTACCCCTCAGAAATATCTCTTATGCGTTTCGCAATATATCGTCGATATAAAATTTTTTCCGAAAATATATCTGATATATTCACAGTGCATCTTTTATATAGATATTTTATAAAATATTAAATATATCTTTTATGAAGATATTGCAAGGAAAAGGGCAAATTTTCTAGTATTTTTCGCCGAAAATATATCTGATATATTCATAATGGATCTCCTATAAATTCGGCATATATTATTTCCATCAAGATATTCCAGAAAAAAGGGCGATTCTCGGGGTATTTTTGTACATTAAAAAAATTATCATAAATAAGTAGTTATAAAAAATTAAAAAATTTTGAATTAGTATAAATTTGACTAAAACCGGTACGAGAATTCTTGAATGGAGGTTTAAAATGGCTAAAAAGACGTAATTCAGAAAATTTGCTTCAGATTATTGTCCTCTTTCTTAATCTCTCATCGGCTGTGAAAACATCAATAAAATGTTTTTTGAGATAACAATGCCAGCTTCGAAAATGTGATTTTGAGGGAAGAAATTTGATTTATAAATAAAAGTTTCAGAGTTGGGAGAGTGATATTTGTTTATTCAGCGGTATATATGGGGCATTCCAAGTGAAATCGTGGAGTCATTTCCCTCCGGTCATCGTAACCTTGCATAACTTTTTTTCGCATTGATTCCACTTGAAAAAACAGCCAAATAAAAAAAAAATTTCTCGCAAAACTCCTTCAGATGGCGCGACGATCGTTTTTATGTAAAAAAAAGGATAACCGAAAAAACACCATTTTCAAAGTTCTGCAATTTTTTCTACAGATTCTGGGTCATAAATAAGCAATATCTATCATGATGAGAAAGTGGGATGCGACTGTCTCATATTTTTTGTATTACTTTTTTTTTTAATTTCTAAAATAAAATTGAAAAATTAACCCCTAATATTTCTTACAGGAGCAAAAAAAAAAATATATTACTTGGAAAATTTTGATATTTTGCATATTTAAAAAAAAATAAGAAAGATATTTTATTGAAAAAAAAGATTTTTCTCATTTATTTTGAAAAATATGCAAAATATCGAAATTGTCCAAGACATGTTTTATTTTTTTTATTTTTTTATTACTCATGTGGAGGTATTAGGAATTGATTTTTTCATTTTATTTGAGAAACCGAAAAAAAAGAAAATTATTTTTAAAAAATGAGGCAGCCGCATCTCACTTTCTAATCATGATTGCAGAATTTTAAAAATTGTGTTTTTTCAATTGTCTCTTTTTTACACAATAATGATCGACGCGCGAAAGAAGTTGCGGAAAAATTCTTTGAAAAAATTAGGCTGTTTTTGAAGTGGAATCAATGCGAAAAAAAGTTGTGCAAGGATCTGATGACCCGAGGGAAATGATTCCACGATTTCACTTGGAATGCCCCATACATATCGAAGGGTCTTGAGATTGCGAGGGGGTGAAAAAAATCGATAAACAACGAAGACAGAAAGTTTTTTTTTTTATTTTTTTTTTAATTTTGAAAATGTTTTTGATTCAGCCGGAGGAGCAGTTGGTCACGGGTGCGAACAGGAGGGGAAGAACTCACTTGAGGGTGGCAGTGAGAGGGGCGGCGGCGAGGGTCAAGGTATTGGCCCAAGGGGTGGCATCATGGACTCTCATCAGCAACAATTCTGCCTTAAGTGGAACAGTTTCGGCAGCAACTTGGCGACCGCATTCTCAAATCTCTTCAAAAGCGAGAGTCTCACCGATGTCACCCTGTTTTGCGAGGGTGAGTTTTTTAAAATACAACTTTTTCGCCGCTCAAAGCAATCGGCAAATTCAGATTTAAAAAAAAAAAAAAAACAAAAAAAAAAAAAAAAAAACAAAAACAAAAACAAAAACAAAAAAAAAACAAAAACAAAAAATGAATCGAGAAGGTTCCTTTTGAAAAATCCTTGTGTGGACAAAAAAAAATGGAACAGACAATTTTTCGCGATGCATTTTTCTGTTGCAGTTGTTGAAGTTGCAGTTGTTCTGTTGAAGTTGCAGTTGTTGCTTTTGTAATTCGAGTCAGAGTATAAACTACAAGAAATGTGGTTAATTTGAATACAAAAATGATCACTGCAGTTAAAAAAAAAGCTGGCTACCTCAATTATCAACTTTAATCGTTTTTCAAAGTGCAATAATGCATATGGGTCATTCCATGTCGAATCGACCACTTTTGAACCCGACTCCTTTCGATTTGCCTGATTTTTTTTTTTATTTTATACCCCATTAAAAACATTTATCAGGAAATTTACGATTTTTTTTTACCCAACCCAAAAAAAAGGTTTTTCCGAAATTTACTTTCCGAAAAAAAGATGAAAAAATGTCAAGATATTGAAATCTATGAAATTTTTCGCTTTTTCGAGAACAATCATCTTTTTCTCGAATTCCGCTTTTTCTTATTTTTTTTAACCCAAAAGAAACTTTGACCCATTAAAATTTTTTCGAGAATTACCAGTTTCAATTTTTTTGAATTTTTTTGTTTTCCTTCGATAATAAACATAGAAGGAAATGTGGGCCGACTCCAGTTTAGCGGCATTTTTTCCGGAATTGATCGAAGTATTTTTTGAGTGAAAAAAAATGGCGAGTTTCGAAAAAAGATGATTTTTCTCGAAAAAATGCGAAATTTCATAGATTTCAATATCATAATATTTGTTTGAATTTTTTTTCGAAAAGTACATTTAAAGACGAAAATTTTGAAAAAAAACATCCCGATTAGTTAATTTTTAAAGAAGTTATAGCTATTTGAAAAAAAGCTTTTTTTTGGGTTGGGTAAAAAATTTGAAACTTTCCTGAACTTTTTTTTTTAATGGGGTTTAATTAGTTTTGTGCGTTACATTTAAGCATAAAATTCTTGCCCAAGAATACTCAATTCTAAAAAAAAGTCAACTGGAACAAACAAAAATATCAATTATTTCATTATTTAACTAATCAACTTTAATTTTCTATTTATTTATTGTTTATTGTTTATTATTTATTTATTTATGATTTATTTATATTCATTATTCATTTATTTATTACAAATTTATTAATTTGTTAATTATTAAAGTAGTTATGCAAATTCCTTCCCTAAAATTCATAATGCAAGTTACGATAATTTCTTTACAATCAATTGCATTACAATCACGATCATCCCCAAACCGATGCGCTAATTTACATTCGACGCACGCGTGCATTGAAATTTCTCCGCACCGAAAAAGAAAGGATCGCATGACGATTGCGGGCGTCGAAATCCAACGCTTTTCCTCAGCGTTGGCATTGAAATTTTCCGCTAAAGAAACAGCGTGTCATCGTGCATTCGCGCATCGAATGCACCTCAGTTCGCCATTTGTTCGCGCAAACTCCTCAGTGGAGGATTCTCGTGGAAGGAGGTGGAGGAGGAGGTGGTTGGAGGAGGGGGGGGGGGGAGTAGGTTGGAGGTTGGTTGCGAAAACCCACTCCGCAACGAAAAACCCCTTCCCTGTTGCATTCGCGAACCAGAGTGCGAGAGAGAGAGAGAGAGAGAGAGAGAGAGAGAGAGAGAGAGAGAGAGAGAGAGAGAGAGAAAGAGAGGGAGGGAGAGAGAGCGAGAGAGAGAGAGAGTAAAATGCGCCGTCGATAAATGCACCGAGTTTTCCCTCTCACTCTCTCTTTCTCTCTTGCAGTCTCTCCCTCTCCCTCTCTCTTGCACTCTCTCTCTCTCTCTCTCTCTCTCTCTCTCTCTCTCTCTCTCTCTCTCTCTCTCTCTCTCTCTCTCTCTCTCTCTTGCACTCTCTCTCTATCTCTCTCTGTCGTTCGCGGTTCTTCGTTGTTGGTCGTTGGCGTTTCTGCATCGTCCAATCGGCTTTCAGCTTCATTCTCGTCCCGCCGAGTCTGTCTCACTCTCACACTTTCCGCACACTCGCGAATTTAATCGCCCATACACATCGGAGTCGAGGCCGTTGCACATCGTTGCATCGTAGACACCGGTGTGTGTGTTCTTCTCTCCTTCTCTCTCTCGCTCCTACGTTTCCCATCCGCGAATAACATCGCGGCAATCCGATGACGTTCGTGTGTCTATATATCCGCATACTCTTGGTGGGAAAATCGCGGAGCGCACTCCGGGAACCAGTTCGCCAGTGGCGATGGTGCAATGCAGTCGCGTCTATCAGTGCATACGGAAAAAGAATTTGCGATGCACTTGCTGGAAGTGAAAAAAAAAAATTGACCGGAAAATCGGGCATTTGAAAATTAAAAAAATGCGGCGGGAATTGTTGGGGACGTTGCGGTGTGATGGAAAAGTGCAATGGGAAGGTTATTTGATTGGGAAACATTGTGACGACGATGGTGAAATTTTTGCGGTAATTTTTGGTCGATTTTAAATGGCGCCTAAATTCGGAGTCATGTGTTGCAGTAAAAGTTACTCGAACTAAACGCCAATAATGAATAGGAAACCTAACTAATTTTTGGAAAAAATAAAAATTCAGAAAAGTTTTTCCATTTCTGAAATTTTCTATTATTGCCATTGATAAATAGCACACTAGAAATAGTGTATTTGTCCTGATAAAGAGTTTTTAAAAACTGGATTTACTGCATAACTAAGTTACTCAATCTAAATGTCAAGTATGAATAGAAACCTAACCAATCCTTAGAAAAAAATGAAAATTCAGAAAGATTTTTCCAATTCTAACATTTTCAATGATTTTCATTGATAAATGGCACACTGAAAGAAGTGTACTAGTCCTGATGAAAAGTTTGAAAACTCTGGTTTTACTGCATAACTAAGTTACTCGATCTAAACGCCAAGCATGAATAGGAAACCTAACCAATCTTTAGAAAAAATGAAAATTCGGAAAGGTTTTTCCAATTCTAACATTTTCAATTATTGCCAATGAAAAATAGCACTGTAAAAATAGTGTATTAGTCCTGATGAAGAGTTTTGAAACTTTGATTTTACTGCATATTTTGCTCAATCTAAACCGCAAGCATGAATAAGCAAACTAACCAATCTTTAGAAAAAAAAGAAAATTCAGAAAGGTTTTTCTAATTCGATCATTTTGAATTATTTCCATTGATAAATAACACACTAAAAATAGTGTATTAGTCGCGATGAAGAGTTCTGAAACACTGATTTTACTGCATAACTTACTTACTTAATTTAAATGCCAAGTATGAATAGGAAACCTAACCAATTTTTAGAGAAAATGAAAATTCAGAAAGGTTTTTCTAATTCTAACATTTTCAATTATTTCCAATGACAAATAGCATACTAAAAATAGTGTGTTAGTCCTGATGAAGAGTTTTAAAACTCTGGTTTTACTGCATAACTAAGTTACTCGATCTAAATGCCAAGCATGAATGGGAAACCTAACCAATCTTTAGAAAAAATGAAAATTCAGAAAAATTTTTCCAATTCTAACATTTTCAATTATTGCCAATGATAGATAAGATACTAAAAATAGTGTATTAGTCCCGATGAAGAGTTTTGAAACTTTGATTTTACTGCATAACTTACTCAATCTGAGCGCCAAGTATGAATAGGAAACCTAACCAATCTTTAGAGAAAGTGAGAATTGAGAAAGGTTTTTCCAATTTTAACATTTTCAATCATTGCCAATGATAAATAGCACACTAAAATAGTGCATTAGTCCCGATAAAGAGCTTTGACACTCTGCTTATACTGCATAACTAAGTTACTCGATCTAAACGTCAAGTATGAATGGAAAACCTAACCAATCTCTAGAAAAAATGAAAGTTCAGAAAGGTTGTTCTAATTCTAACATTTTCAATGATTTTCATTGATAAATGGCACACTGAAAATAGTGTATTTGAAAAGTTTTGAAACTCTGATTTTACTGCATAACTAAGTTACTCGATCTAAACGCCAAGTATGAATAGAAACCTAACCAATCCTTAGAAAGAATGAAAATTCAGAAAAGGTTTTTCCAATTCTAACATTTTAAATTATTTCCTTTGAAAACTAGCACACTAAAAATAGCGTATTAATCCTGATGAAGAGTTTTGAAACACTGGTTTTACTGCATAACCAAGTTACACAATCTAAACGCCAAGTATGAATAGGAAACCTAACCAATCTTCAGAAAAAATGAAAATTCAGAAAGGTTTTTCTAATTCGAACATTTTTAATTATTGTGAATGATAAATAGCACAATAAAAATAGTGTATTAGTCTCGATGAAAGGTTTGAAACTCTGGTTTTCACTGCATAACTTAGTTACTCAATCTAAACGCCAAGTATAAACAGGAAACCTAACCAATGTTTAGAGAAAATAAAAATTCAGAAAGGTTGTTCCGGTTCTAAGATTTTCAATTAGCCAATGATAAATAAAATACTAAAAATAGTGTATTAGTCCCGATGAAGAGTTTTGAAACTTTGATTTTACTGCATAACTTACTCATTCTAAACGCCAAGTATGAAAACAACCAATCTTCAGAAAAAATGAAAATGCAGAAAGGTTTTTCCAATTCTAACATTTTCAATGATTGCCATAAATTAAAAAATATATTGTCAACAAAAAAAAAAAGGTTTTCCATAAAAGTGTCGTGGCGCAATGTTCAAAGTGCAATGTTAAAAGGAATAAAAAAATGGATAAAAAATCTTCACAAACAAAAACGGAATTGTCATGGATACGACGAAATAGAAAAGTTCGCTGCGTCAAAAACAGGTAAATATTTCCGTACAATTTTCCGGCTAAACTTTTCAGACGAACGAGTATATGAAATTATTTTCTTCAATATAAATAATTGATAAGAACTTTTGTTGAACAATATTAATATTATAACATAATTTATAAAATTATAAATTCTGGTTTTATTATATTACTAAATAAATATAACGACAAAAACTTTGGTATTTTTCAAAAAGAAAGTGACGATTAAAAATTGATTTAAAAAAAATTCTTTTTCAACGTCTCTCATTGATAATTCTTACCAAAAAAATTTTTATAAAAAAATATTCAGTCGAATAGTTACAATAAAACAAATACTGGAAAACACATTTTTTTAAAATCTGAAATCTTAGGAAATTTTTTTTTTTTTCAATTAGATATCGATTAGCCATGAGCTCGGTAATTTTTTCCCATCCACATAATTAACCAGCATTAAAGAGCAACAAATCGTCCGCTTCCCGAAAAAAATAAAGAAGCTCAAAGAAATCCGGATTCGGATTCGGTTGCAGTTTGATGACGCATATATTTAAGCGGGCAGGTGAATCATGGTCGACGAATTCCCAAAATATCCCGAGTGAGACCCGAAAGGAAGAAGCATAAAAAAAAAAAAAAAAAAAAAAAAAAAAAAAAAAAAAAAAAAAAAAAAAAAAAAAAAACTAGTCAGAGTTCTCGGATGCGCAGCTTATGAGAATTAGAAAGTGCATCTCCGCCTCGCGGTTGCGTAATCCTCTCTCAATCTCCCCTCTTTCTCTTATTCTCTTCGATTCCGGTATTTTTTCGCGCTTCGGCTACTCCGCTTCTCGGACCCCTCCCGATGAATTCTCGCTGGATTTGCCGTTCGATTATACGTATCGATCGACCCCCCCCCCCCCTCCCCCGCCCTATTTCGCGTGTATGTGTGTCTCTGTTGCGGAAACATTTTTTTGACGCGGTAATTTTTTTTAAATTATAATGTTGGGTTTGTGTTTGCGGCGCATCAAGGGACCCAATCATTGAGGTCGAAAAAGAGTTTGAAGGGAGAGGGGAGATGGACAAAACTTAACGGGTCATACGCAGTCAGGAAGCCGAAAAAACGGATTTTTCAAGAATTTTTTCTCGGAAGATATTTTAATTTATTAACGTAAAAATTTATTTACATATTTTTGGAAATTTTGAATTTATTTTGGAATTTTTATTTTTGAAAAATAATCATTTTTGAGGACCTCCTTGACCAGATTTATGGCATGTATGATTATTATCATGGCGAACAACGGAAACATTGCATGATTTTTTAGCAATTCCGTTCAATTATATTATTAATTGTTTTTGTCATCTAGTGCTAAAAAAGTGAACTCGATAGCTGCTAAATTAGGAAACTTAATGTTCGCGAGTATTTCTCGAAAATTTCAAAAAAAAATTGAGAACGAACGATTTTTTTTTCTCTAGCGTTTTTCACTAAATTCAACACTAACCATTCTTGTCATCTAGTGTATTTGTGCAAAATTTTTTATCTCTAATTACTCTTGAAATTACTGATTTCTAATTACTAATTTCAAAAGTGCTTTTGAAATTACTAATTTCTAATTACTCATTTCAAAAGTGCTTTTGAAATTACTAATTTCTAATTACTAATTTCAAAAGTGCTTTTGAAATTACTAATTTCCAATTACTAATTTTAAAAGTGCTTTTGAAATTACTAATTTCCAATTACTAATTTCAAAAGGGCTTTTGAAGTTATTAATTTGAAAAGTGCTTTTGAAATTACTAATTTCTAATTACTCATTTAAAAAGTACTTTTGAAATGACTAATTACTGATTTCAAAAGTGCTTTTGCAATTACTAATTTCTAATTACTAATTTAAAAAGTGCTTTCGAAATGACTGATTACTTATTTCAAAAGTGCTTTTGAAATGACTAATTTCTAATTAATAATTTTAAAAGTGCTTTTGAAATTACTAATTTCTAATTACTAATTTCAAGAGTGCTTTTGAAATTACTAATTACTATGTGTAAAGACACATAGTAATTACGGTTTTACAAATATGTTTGTAGCTTCGAAAATATTGGTCGGAATGGCATGAAATTTTCTGTGTATATACTTAATGTGTATTACAAAAATGAAATTTTGAAAAAATCGATTTTTTGAAAATCCTGACTGCGTATAACCCCTTAAAACGGTTGAGCAATCGAGAGAGTGTTGCATGCCCGTTGCTCCCCGTGATTGGACGCGCGCGAGCGACGGAGAAAGAAAGAGTGAAACGCGAGAAACGAAGAGTTTTTGGGTGTAAGATCCTGGCAGCGTCCACGATCGGACAGGTAGTATTACATACCTCTCGTGCAAGACCATAAGTAGGCCTGGGTTACAGTTAGTTTTAGTAGCGGAGTCCGAGTACCGGGAATCGTGGCTGCGCGTCCTCTTTCGACCAAAAAGGGCGCCGGACGCGCCGCAAGACCCTCGAGTTCTTCGTCGTTCACGCCCTTCTTTTCCCCATCCGATATCTGAAGAATATTCGATGCACATTCGGACGACTTTCTCACCGGTCACACGTGTCTTCTTCGTTTTTTTTTCCAGCTACGAACGTGTTCGAACGGTACCTACATGTTAGTCTTCTTTCTCGATGCACATCGAACGACGAGAGACTCAAAAAACGAGCTCAATTGTGCATGCGGAAAAAAGTTTGACACGTTTGAACGCACCCATCGGACTATTACGGCGACCGATATTTACCAAGCTCTAGCTCTTGAACTATCAATTTTACAGAAAAAAGTTTTTAATAAAGTTTGTTGAAAATTTTATGCTCTACAAATTTGCTTATCACCACTTTTTATCTATCACCAACCGTTAATTATATATTTAGCAAAAACCATTTTGAAGAAAGATTAACGGGCTATAAATAGTAATCTATGCACTATACGGAAAAAAGTGTTGAACAAAAGTTGTAGAGAATTTTGTTATTTACAAAAATGATCTCTACAGTTTTTGTCGTACGATGCATGGTTCGTGAGACATGTGATAAAACGCGTTTTTCAAGATGGCGACTTAAGCTCAACGGGGGAGAGGGCTGCCGTTCCGCCATTTTGAATTTAAACTCAGGGGATACCCCAGAACGTAGTGCAACATGTGTGATTGATCGCCACTAAACTTTCAATGGGCGAGTTATGAGTTTTTCCAAACATTTTTTTTTTTAATTTACCGTCCCAGCCAAAAATTTTATCCGATTGAAATTTCCGTACTTCGCGATAGAATAAAAATCTTAAAAAATTAAGCAACATTTCGCTCGCCATAAACAACAATGGTCAATAATAATATTGCCCAAAAGTTATTGATAAATTGTTTAAACAAATAAATATTCAACAATTTTTCGGTAAGGTTTTTTGTTCTCAAGCAAATCGAATACGTTAATTTTTTTTTGGATTCCAATAGTTTCTCTGGAAAAAATCCTCGAAAGTTACCGTTTTTTCTTTCTTTATTTATCATTGCACCCAGAAAAAAGATCTAGTCGTAGGTGCTATAATCGTTTGTTTGATTATTTTTTAGATACTTTAAAGAAAATTTTCTTTTCATCCAATTTTGGGCGATATTTACTTCCACTATATTTATTTATTTGAATTCCCTGTCATCGAGAAACAGGCGTTGAAGAAAAATTCTATTCGTTGTTACTAAACCCGTAATCTCATCCGATCATACCCACGTAGCAAAAAAGTATATGAGAAAATATATTTTTGATGTATGAAATATGTATGAGAAATAACCAACTTTCTGCCGTATTATGTATGAACATTATATGAAAGATATATGAACAAACATACTTGGAATGCATTAACTGATCTATATATGCGATATATATCACATATATAGCTACATACATAATTTATATATTTTTTATATCAATTTCACATCTAATCTATATTTAAAATATATGAACAATATTTTTCATATATTCATAATATATGTGAAATATATAATATATATCTTGAGTCAAAAATAGGGCCCTAATCTATGACCACTAACATCGATCTCGATTGTCATAAAAAATATGATAGGCATAAATAATGCGATCAGTACATGTACAATTTGTGTATGTATGTGTTATGACCGGGAAAAATTGGGTTTTGAGGAAAATTGGGGATTGCCAGTCGAGTGCTCTTCCGACTGAGCTACGCCAGGCCACTTGCAATACTAGATTCGGATCGTCCACTTATTCATTGTACAGAATTACAATTTTTATGTAAAAAAATTGAATAAAGTGCAAAACGTACTTGAATTGTAATTTTTAATGTTAATTATTATGATTTACAAAGGAAATATGTAAGACAAGTTGAATTATTTATTTTATTGCACTCCGTGCGCAAAGTGCCACTTTGCGCACTCGTACAATAAAATTTCGTACGATACTAGTGGGAGAAACTTTTTCTCAACTCGTGTGATTGCAACATTCGCCTTCGGCTCATGCTGCAAACTCACACTCGTCAGAAAAAGTTTCGTCGCACTAGTATCGTAATATACTATTAACATCATTGAAATCAATTATTGTAGTCATAGGAAGAAAAAAGATCAAATTAACGGAAAAAAAATCGAATTTTTTTTTTAACAAAAAGTTATTTGAATCTCATCTTCGGTAAAATCTCAAAAATTTTGTCCTTTTACGTAGAATTTTATAAGTTTTTTGGAAAAAATTGGGATGGGTCCCATTGAAAGAAAATCCAATTTTTTAGCTTAAAACAGCTGAAAAACATTTTTTTTAATCTTCCCAAGTCTCGATATTTTGTTCAAAAAGTACATGGAAAAACAAAAAAAATGACCTCCTAACAAATTAGAATATCTTGGTTATTGTAAAAGTTATGATCATTTTAGAAATATTGTTTGAAAAATCAATAACTTCGGTATGGTTTGAGATAAAGAGCTAAAACGTTACATGGATAATTCTTTTTGCATGTATAATACCATATTAAAATATTTAAAAAATCGTAGGGGGTGACCGACAAAACGTCGTTGAATTGACAGGGACCTGTAATTTGATTATATGAAGTAACGAATTGATATAATAAAAATATAGATTTCATATTTTCATATAGATTGTGCATGAATATATCATATGTTCTTTTGATATTTCAAGGTATATAAATATGTATCCATATTATATTTCTTATGTTACAAATGTAATACAGATATATGTGAAAATGTAATATAGATGTATAATTTAACATAGAAAAATATAAAAGCAATATATTTAATATGCATAATCTTATAAGAGAGATGCATACCATATATATTCGTCATATATCTCAGATATATTATTCATACTTGTCTCATGTATGACGAATGTACAAATTTTTGCCGTTTTGTATGACATGTATGAATTATATATCTGAGATATATGACGAATATACTTTTCTTCCGCGTGGGTATGTGCAGGTTTGTCAGTACCCCAAAAATCCGCCAGGTGGTGACCTCTCGCACAAGCGAACCTGCCTCTCGACGCCTATATACTTTCCAAGCTCGTCCATGTTTGATATCCTTATTCTTCAGTATGGATATTTAATACATTGAACATTGCGGCAAAACGCAAGATGGTCGATTCCTCGAAAAGGATTTCTATAGAAATAGTACATTATATCACGAGCACGTAAAAACATTTTCTGACGAGTGTGAGTTTGCAGGACGAGTCAAAGGCGAGGCCTGCAATCACACGAGTCAGAAAATGTTTTTACGCCGAGTGATGTACGATATTTTATATCACGAGGTGCAATTTTATATCACGAGGCGCTTTTACGTCCGCTTGCGGACGTAAAAGCGTCCATTATTGTACTGAGTGATATAAAGGGTCTTTTTTCTTTTCCCTTCTGTTAAAGAAAAGACGAAGCTTTACGAAATTGTAGACTTCATATGTGTAGCTATACAATCAAAGATTGAAATGTTTAAAAATATATATTTTGTAAATATTTAAAAAAAAATTATTCCATTTAAATACATATTTGTTCAGGTTGAAATAATATTTATTAATATTAAATAATATTACATTACGATACGAGTGCGTTGAAACTTTTTCTGACGAGTGTGAGTTTGCAGCATGAGCCGGAGGCGAATGCTGCAATCACACGAGGTGTGATATTTTACGCACACGAAGTGTGCGTAAAATATCACTTTACGCACGGAGTGCAATACAAATTTATTAGATCGCAATATGTGTTCCTAGTAGGTCATTAAAAAAAAAAAATTGTTGACATGAATAGAGTTGTATTAGGCCGGCCTACAACTAAAAAAATTTATTGGGCTTGTCTAGGATTTAGTTAAATGTACTAGATCTTTTTTCTGGGTGTGTTGATCGTGTTACAGGTGTCAGTGGGAATTTTCTCAGGCATGAAAAAGAAAATTTTGGGTACGTCACGTCGTTCGTACAGTCGATGCACATACATTTTCTTGGGTATGTCATAGTCATTGAGATTAATGTTCGTGAAGCGAGCTCATTGTTTCCGTTCGTTCTAAGGCCGAGAGTCTTTTTTATCGTTAGACTATCATAACGAAGAGGGCTTGTAATTAATACCAACGGAAATTGGTGGACGAGATCCTCGGAGATTTTGATCTTTCGTTAGAATCTCGAGTGTCAGAAGGGCGTATGTTCAATGGGATTTCAACAGCCGATGAGTCTCTTTGAAACTTAGCCATTGATATTTCATAGCAGATAAGAAAGAATGAAACTTGTTTCGTGTCAGAAACTTCCTGCTGCAACGGTAAATACGATGGATTATCTTTTGTCTGTTTAAAAAATATTCTAATCCTCTTTGAGATAAAAAGGCTGACTGACATTCACAATTTTTTTTTTTTCGAAACCTTGTATCATCCCATTGTTTCCTCTATTATTCATGCAATTGTTTAATTAACCAGGCCTTTTTTCACGGTCTCATTAGTCAAGAAAAGCGTAGAACGTATTTTTTTTTTTTTTTTGACACTAAAATACTTGAATAGTAAATTCTAAACGAGAGATTGATAATAATGCCTTTGCAGTCGCGTGGAAAAATATTCATCGTGTATCATAAAAATTTCTCAATGCAAATTGGAATTTACATACTTGATAGAGGAAGTTAGATTTTTCAAATTTAGTAATGCTCGTCGTCTGGATCAGTTCTTTTAAAAAAAATTTTCATCGATAATCGAGAAATTACGAAATCAAGGTATTCACAAGCAGAGTTGTGAAAATAGTAATGTAAAAGTAATGCATTACCCATTACTTTAAACAATGTGTATTGGACAAGTTTTCCATTACAAATTACAAAAGTAATGTGTAATGGATGGGTGTTCCATTACAAATTAAAAAAAGTAATGTGTAATGTATGCATGTTCCTTTACAAATGAAAATAGTAATGTGTAATGGATGCGTGTTCCATTACAATTAAAAAAAGTAATGTGTAATGGATGCATTTCCCATTACAATTAAAAAAAATAATGTGTAATGGATGCATGTCCCATTACAAATAAAAAAAAGTAATGTGTAATGTGTGTTGAAAGTTACAGAAATATGTATATATAAATTTTTGAGTTAATAAATTAAAATATCTTTCCAGGAAAAAAATCGTTAATTACTTTCGAATTTTACAAATCGTTCCTATTTATGTCGTAGTTTTTTTTATCGAAACATCTTTCGGAATCGTGACTAAATTTGTGTTAAGGCATTTTATACTTTTGCTTTTCGTCAAACCACTTTTGCTTTCTTGGAAAGAATTTTCTGTTGTTTTCGTGGATTTCGTTTTTCGGTATTTTTACTCAAGGCTTTTGATATTTACGGTCTTTAGAGTCCTAAAAAAGACAAATCTGCGCCAATTTTCCGATCTAATTTCTCTGTCCGATCAAGATTCGAACCCTCGAGCCTACCTACCATCATACCCGTCCTACCTAACTACCTAACACGCTAGCTATTACGCTATCGACTACTACTATGCACTTGAAAAAAGTTGGGAGTTATGATTATTCGAATATACGTAAACATTTAAAAAACCAGTTTTTTAATTTTTAACAACTCATGTATACTATTAAAGTATACTATAGAAATGATAGTTCTTTGCTTGAAGGAAATAAAAATTTCATCATTTCAAACAAATATTCTATTGGAATAAAATAATGTGTTATTTATTTTACTACAACTTCTTTTCAAATAATCACAATCAATTTTATGTCTAATAAATATTGAAAATACTACAGAAATATTTTTAGAAGTAAAATAATGATGAATTTGTTGCAAAGAAATAATTTTGTTCGAAAAAAATAATTTCGTATTGAAGTCATTTTTTAGATCCAAATAATCTAATGTTTATGATGCGATAGATGTAATTAATCTAATGAATACAAATTCGATCAAATCTATTTAAATAAAAATATTTTTGGAAGTAAAATAATAATGACTTTGTTGCAAGAAAATAATTTTTTCGAAAAAAATAATTTTGTATTGAATTCGTTTTTTAGATTCAAATAATCTCATGTTTACGATGCGATCGACGTAATTAATCCAATGAATACAAATTTAATCAAATCTATCATGCATTTAATTGTTGCTATTGAATAAGAGTTTAATACAATGGAGTAATAGATTCGTGAAGATATTTTTTTGAGTGAAGAGCAATTTTCTTGGTTCAACAAATAAATAATCGAATTGATACTTTCGTTTAATAAATAAATTCATGTTCTCAAATTCAGTAATTTTTTCTCTCAGTGCATGTTTTTCTTGCGAAAAATTATTTTTAAAAAATCGATTTTTCGAACATTGATTTTTTGAAAAATGAGATATGAAACGAGGGCAGTTTCTCGGGTGACTCGAAAAAATTCGATTTTTTTATCTCGCCGTCGTTGCACACTATTAAATCTATGCGGTCTCTGTGAACGTCGAAGAGACGCCCTCGCCATACGTTATTATCTTTTTTTTTTCTGGGTCACGAAGGGTCGGCCATGGTCGCGATTAACTGGGTCAACGACAGTCAACGTAGACTTCTCTCAGCCTCTGTGTAACATAAGCCTATATTTCATACGATCCAACTGTCGTATCGAGTGAGGAGTAGGAACACCGATTGCGTTCACTCGTTCTCTATTATGCAACGTCAACGTCAACGTCACTGAACTGGGCCTAAAAGCGCAATCGCGGTAGATTTGTAAGAGAATGAAAAAAAAAAAAAAAAAAAACATAATTTCGAGTCTTTGTTAGACTGCACATGTGACTCCATACTCCATAGGTTGAAATTCATTAGATATTAGACGTTTGTCCAAGCTCGGCTCAAATGACGCATCGGAAATTCGTTCGAGGGCGTTATAGAAAGGAAAAAATAAACTCCAAGACATTTCCTCGGATTAGATCATAGTGCGTCACTCCGATTGGCAGTTTTTTTTTAAGTCTTCATTTCCTATATAGAAATTAAATATTTGTAACGTATGCAGGGGATATATTTTTAATATATTAAATATATCGCGTTTTAACAATTATATTTTCATGGGAATGAAATATTTGCGATGTATGCAGGGGATATATTTTCAATCTATTAAATATATCGTCTTTTAACAATTATATTGTCATGGGAATGAAATATTTTCAACGTGTGCAGGAAATATATTTTTAATATTTTAAATATATTGCGTTTTAACAATTATATTCTTATGGGAATGAAATATTTGCAATGTATGCAGGGAATATATTTTTGGTATATTAAATATATCGTGTTATAACAATTATATTGTCATAGGGATGAAATATTTGCAACGTATACAGGGGATATATTTTCAATATATTAAATATATCGCGTTTTAACAATTATATTTTTATGGGAATGAAATATTTGCAACGTATGCAGGGAATACATTTTTGGTATATTAAATATATTGTGTTTTAACGATTATATTATTATGGGAAATAAATATTTGTAACGTGTGCAGGGGATATATTTTTGATATATTAAATATATTGTTTTTTAACAATTATTTTTTTATGGGAATAAAATATTTGCAACGTATGCAGGGAATAAATTTTTAATATATTAAATATATCGCGTTTTAACATTTATATTTTTATGGGAAATAAATATTTGTAACGTGTGTAGGGGATATATTTTTGATATATTAAATATATTATTTTTTAACAATTATATTGTCATGGGAATGAAATATTTGGGACGTATGCAGGGGATATATTTTTAACATATTAAATATATCGTGTTTTAACAATTATATTGTCATTGGAATTAAGTATTCGCCATGTATGCAGGGGATATATTCTTAATATATTAAATATACTCTGTTTTAACAATTATATTGTAACGGGAATGAAATATATGTATTTTTAATATATTGAATATAGTGTGTTTTAACAATTACATTGTCATGGGGATGAAATATTTGCAACGTATGCTGGGAATATATTTTCAATATATCAAATATATTGCGTTTTAACAATTATGTTCTCATGGGAATGAAATATTTGCAACGTATGCAAGGGATATATTTTTGATATATTAAATATATCGCGTTTCAATAATTATATTTCATTCCCATGGGAATATAATTATCGAAAAAAATCGTCAGTTTTGAGCATCTGTTGAAATGGAGATCGATTTTTAAAAAAATGAAATCTTCAATTAGCCTCCAATGTTTCTTATCGTATTTTCTGTAAATTTGGAAACGATCCATTGCGCGTTTTTTGAGATATCACGGGCGTCGACTTGGAAAACGGTGTTTCTATTTTCAAGCCGGCCGATATTTGTCGGCTGCTTTGAAAATGTTGAAGTTTTCAATTGAATGCTGAACATTGCATCTTTGCAGCGCAGCGAATAAAATTTTTCTTAAATTGATTTTAGATATTATTCACGCTTCGTTTTCGCATTGACCATCCCAAATTCTTGATGAAAATCACAAATATAATATTTCGACGATTCGTCACTTTGAATTTTTTTTGGAATTTGATTACAATATAAACTATTTTCGTTGCATTTAAACGATGCAACTCAACATCATCGATTAATACAAAATTCAATTTTAGGACTTTTGCTCAAATTTTGGCAATTTTAGCAATTTTAGCAATTGACCAAATTTTGTAATTTTGGCAAATTAGCAAATTTAGCAAATTAGCAAATTTAGCAAATTAGCAATTTTAGCAAATGAGCAAATTTAACAAATGAGCAAATTTAGCAAATTAGCTAATTTAGCAAATTAGCAATTTTAGCAATATTTCAATGAAATTTGGGAAATTCCGTGGGACATCACTTTTTCGCGACATTTGGGGAATATCGCTAAAAGGTGATTTTATCGAATAAAAATATTTTTAGAAAATGCAATTTTTCGACCCACCCAGCTAGATACCTCTTAAATGTATAGGAAAAAAAGGACTTTGAATATTCAGAGCATTCTACTAATATTTTTATAAATTAAAAAAAAAAAAATTGAAAAACAAATACTGGGAAGATACAGAAAAACAACAAAAACATGATCGCAAGAAGATGATGAAATTTTTATTGCGAGCATTTTTCCTATATTTAATTTTTTATTGAAACATATTTTTTACTTTATTCCGAAAATTCAATGTATCATAAATTTTTTTAAAAACATGTAGAATATTTATCACCGATGTTTAGACAACACGTTGGAAATATATCGAGGTTCTGAAAGTTATAGGTTTTTTTGGAAATATTTTTTTTTTTTGGTTTTCACGAGGAATCGTCCGGATCGTTGCATTATTGAATGTGAAAATTATTCACAAATTTTTTTTTTTACATTTTCGAAAGCGCAAGTTGTTTTTTATACGAGCTCCGAAACATGGCGTCGTGCGTGAATGCGTCAGCATTTATTTATTTTTTTTCATCGAGTGGCATTGAAAACACACTCGAGGCAAATTTAACAAGCCGAGAGGTTTGGTTCAATGTTCTCTTGAATCGTGACGAGCCTTCCACGCGCTAACGATTATTACCGGCAGAGTGCAAGGCCGGCAAAACTCATTCGAAACGCTGCGTAATGTTTTTTTTTTTTTTTTTTTTTTTTTTTTTTTTTTTTTTTTTTTTTTTTCAAAACACAATATATATTATCAATCAAGTAGGGGAATGTGGGGCAAAATGGGCATCATAAAAAGACAATGCAGCTAGAACGCTCCGCATAGTGTGAATCCGTTGCTTCTAATCTAGAAATAATGTTTTTATCGATTTTATTGGGCGTCGGAAAAAAAATGTCGGGGGCAAAATGGGCATCACTCTAAAATTTCTTTGTTTTCCAAAAATCGAGTAAACGCGCAAAAAGGTTACAAAATAAAGACTAGAAATAATGTTTTTATCGACTTTATTGCGCGTCGAGGCAAAAAAAAATGTTGGGGGCAAAATGGGCATCACCCAAAAAGTTTTTTGTTCTTCAAAAATCAAATAAACGAGGAAAAAGGTTAAAAAATAAAGACTAGAAATAATGTTTTTATCGATTTTATTGCGCGTCGAGAGGAAAAAAAATGTTGGGGGCTAAATGGGCATCACCCAAAAATTTCTTTGTTTTTCATAAATCAAGTAAAGGCAGAAAAAGGTTTTTAAAAAAAGGTTAGAAATAAAGGCTAGAAATAATGTTTTTATTGATTTTATTGCGCGTCGAGGAAAAAAAAATGTTGGGGGCAAAATGGGCACCCGTAGTAAAAAACTCCATTCGTCGCCATTGAAAAATCCCCATTCATTCCCCATTGCCAAAATAACCAATGGAGATGAATGCCCAATTGCCTAAGGGGATTTTCGCCATTGAATTCCCCATTTGAAACGGAATGGGGATTATCTAATGGGGATTCAATGGAGACAATCCCCTTAGGCAATTCGGCATTCATCCCCATTGGTTATTTTGGCAATGGGGAATGAATGGGGATTTTTCAATGGCGATGAATGGAGTTTTTACTATACGAAAGAATCTCCATTGCTGTTCGCCACTCATTCCCCATTGCCCACAAAACCAATGGATATGAATGCCGAATTTTCTAAGGACATTTTCGCCATTAAAATCAATGGTCAGCCCTGTGCGCCATTGACAAATGCGGAAATCTCAATGGGTCCCCATTCATTGTCCAATGGAGTCGTATGAGGACCATTGGTTGCCATTGGCGATTCAATGGATTTTTTTACTACGGGCATCACCCAAGACTTTATTTGTTTTTAAAAAATCAAGTAACCGCGGAAAAAAGTTTTAAAAAAAGGCTAGAAATAAAGGCTAGAAATAATGTTTTTGTCAATTTCATTGCGCGTCGAGGGAAAAAAAATGTAACAACAAATTTAATGGTGATCGTGGATTTGCACGATTTTCAAAAATTAATAATTCTCCGAATTCATCATTTTTCAAAAAAAAATTTCGAAACATTTTTTTTTTCGTAGCCACAAATATAATCTTCAAGACGAATCCAGAACGATTTTTTCGTAACTATAATAGCTTTCGAGATATTTGAGAAATAAACTTGAAAGATTTGAAAAAATGTGCAATTTTGAATCTTGCATAACTTTCGAAAAAAAAAATTTCCAATTTTTTTCCTTCGATAGAACTTCGTTTTATTAAAAACGAAAACTTCCGACCAAATTTCATCGAAATTGAAAGGGGTCAATTCTAACTTTTGGTCGATTTGACATGGAATGACTCGTATTTAATTTATTAACTGTTAAAAAATAATTGATTTCGCCATATTCAACTTTACATTTGTTAACAGTTAACAAATCCATTGTTTTCTCAGTGCAGAAAAAAAGGTTACACAATGTGCGCTGGAAAAAAAAGTCTATAAATAAAAAGAAATTACATTAAATTCCAAAGTGGTTGAAATTACCCCGAATTTATATTTTGGAGCAGGGTTGGGCACCACTAATTACTTGAAGTAATTAATTACCCTCAAATTACTAATTACAGATGTAATTAGTATCGAAATTTTCACTAATTAAAAATCACAAATGTAATTAGTATCGAAATTTTCACTAATTACAAATTATAAATGTAATTAGTATCGAGATGTTCACTGATTACAAATTACAAATGTAATTAGTATCGGAATTTTCACTAATTACAAATTATAAATGTAATTAGGATCGAAATTTTCACTAATTACAAATTAAAAATGTAATCAGTATCAACATTTTCACTAATTACAAATTACGAATGTAATTAGTATCGACATTTCCACTAATTTTTACTGGCCCGGTACAAATGAAACCCGAATTTCAGTTTCATCCGCAACAGGTTGCAGTTTATTTGGGTTTATTGAGGTCTCATTTCAGGTGAGGTTGCAGTTTATTTGGGTTCATTGAGGTTTCATTGACAGAAGGTTGCAGTTTATTTGGGTTTCATTTGTACTGGGCTAGTACAAATTAGTGGAAATGTCGATACTAATTACATTCGTAATTTGCAATTAGTGAAATTGTCGATACTAATTACATTTGTAATTTGTAATTAGTGAAATTTTCGATACTAATTACGTTTGTAATTTGCAATAAGTGAAAATATCGTTGCTAATTACAAATGTCATTTGTAATTTGTAATTAGCTAATCACTAGTGTCATTTGTAATTTGTAATTGGCTAATTACAAATTTACTCAACTCTGTTTTGGAGATGTGTAGCCGATTTTTTTTTCTATTCTCTTTGGTCTCAATCGCATTAATCCCTATGATCCTCCTTCTCTTTTCTCTTCTCTCTCTCTCTCTCTCTCTCTCTCTCTCTCTCTTTCTCTCTCTCACTCTCTCTCACCTTGGCAATTTCCCGATGAATAGACGAAACCACGTGGGCGAGAAATATGTATGTAATAGCGATAATAGGAGAGTGAATAGTGTTCTTGAACGCAAACGAAAATTCTTGAGTGCGCATGCTCGTGAACGCGGCCACTGAGTATGAAAACGACGACCGTGACAAAGTACACTTCCTGGAGTCAAGGTTGAACTCACTGATGCAACAGGACACGCCATCGTGCGCAGCACACACACACACACACACACACACACACACACACACACACACACATACACAAACATAATCACAAAAAGGCCATTGACTTCGCTCTCTCGTTGTCCTCGACACCGTGTTCACTATTATATTTTTAAATCAACTTTTTTTTTTCCCCATTACGTTCTACATTCAATTTCCATCCTAAATTTTCTTGTCGTCCTTCGCCTCCACAATAGAAAACAAAAGTTAAATTCCGCGAAGGAATCTCCATTATATTGTGAGAATACAAAAAACAATACCAAAAATGACAATTAATTTTTCACGATAATTATATATTCAAGTCTTTGAAAAAAAGTTGCTCTCTGAAGGAGAAAATTTAAACTTGAAAGTTGAATTCGATGATGATTGGAAGAATTTTTTGTGACTATTATTAACGGTTATTGACGAATTTTTAAAAATTGTTCAATGAATAATTTATAATTTATTATGTGGGGAAATTTCCAAAAATCCAAGTCAGGACAAAATGGTGGGTGTTCATTTAATGGAAAATTGAATTTTCATGGATTTTCCATACTTCGTTGCGGGTTGGAAATAATAAAAAAAAATCATCTGCTCGAAAATGTCGAGCATGAAAAAGAGAGAATTAACGAAAGAAAGGGAAAAAGAAATTGTTCTGTGAAAGGAAAATAGTTGAAACTCAAAAAATAAAATTCAATTGTAATTGACACAATTAATTGTTCTTGATTATTATTAACTAAATTATCAACTAATTTTTCAAAATTATTTACTAAATTTATAACATACAGAATTTTTCAAAAATCCAAGTTAAACAAAATGGTGGGCGTTTATTGAATTGAAAATAGAATTTCCATTGATTTTCCATACTTCGTCACAGCTTACGAATAGACAAAAAAAAATTATCTACTCGAAAATGTCGGGGCCATGAAAAAAAGAGAGAATTAACGAAAAAGAGAGAAAAAGAAATTGTTCTCCAAAAAAAAGTTTAAACTCAAAAATAAAATTCGATTATAATTGACACAATTAATTTTTCTTGATTATTATTGACTAGATTATTTACTAATTTTTCGACATCATTTACTAACTTTATAATATACAAAAATTTTCAAAAAACTACGTCGAAACAAAATGGCGGGTGTTTATTGATTTGAAAATAGAATTTCCATTCTTTCATTATTACTTTTGCATCAAAATACACAAAAAAAACTAATTTTTCCATACTTCGTCACAGCTTGCAAACAGAAAAAAAAATTGATCTATTAGAAAATGTAAAGTATGAGAAAGAGGGAGAATCAACGAAAAAAATAGAACAAAAAATTGTTCTCCGAAAGGAAAAAAGATTAAACTCAAAAATAAAATTCAATTGTAATTGACGCAATTAATTTTCCTTGATTATTATTGACTAAATAATTTACTAATTTTTCAAAATCATTCACTAAATTTATAATATACAAAAATTTCCAAAAAACTAAGTCGAAACAAAATGGCGGGTGTTAATTGAATCGAATATAGAATTTCCATTAATTTTCCATTATTTTATTATTACTTGTGCATCAAAAAACACAAAAAAAAAATTTCCACACATCTACTCGAAAATGTCGGCCATGAGAAAGAGAGAGAATTATCGAAAAACAGAGATAAAAAAAATCTAAATAATTTCTCCTCGTCGCGCAAGACAATGGCAGCATGTTTTTCTCCAACGAATATCTTCACGGAGCCACGCGCAATAAGTTGCAGTGATATTTCCTCGAGATTCGTGCCATCCCTCTCTTTTGTCTTTGCAAGAGTACAAAGAAAGAAAAAAAAACGAGAGCGAGGCATTTCTTTCCCCTGATTCTGCTCGAGCCTCCTCCGCTTCATCCCCTCTCGAATCTCTTTTATGCCCTATTCGCTCTCTCGCCTTTATTCGCCGTTTCTTCATTGGCTTTCGTCGCAGGGTCCTCTCTTTTGCAGTCCCTGCTGCGTCTTCTCTTTTTTTTTCTCGTCTCTTTTGCGGTTCGCTTCTTTTTCTTTTTTTTCCTCTTCCATTCTTCGTTGTTTTTTTCCTTTCTTCCATTCTCTCCTTCCTCTCGTGCTCTCCTCTCTCGCACGGACAAAGATACACATCCGAACGCGCATACGTCGAAGAGTGCAAACTGTTGGCCTTGGTCCCACGCGGCAATTGGCCGAGAACAGGGGAAATCGAGCGCTGATTCGCTCCCCACTCCTTTTTCTCACTTCTAACCCGTTAAGAGGTCTCCCTCGGTCCTCTTCCGCGCGCACCGTTTTGCTGCTGTTGGTTCTACGAGGGGAAAAGTAAAAAAAAAAAAAACTTCAACATGCGCGCGGGCCTTTGTACTCTCTGCAACGTCCTTGCCAGTCCATTGACCCTCATCTCAAATACATGTATATATATTTATGTGTGTGTGTATGCGCGTGCATACACGACTATTGTTTGTTGCTCCCGATTGGTCGGAATTTTTCTCCTACCAAAATTCGTGATTCTCGGAATCACGAAAATTGAGCTGTTATGCGCATTTGGCATACTTATTCGCATCTTTCGCACACTCTCGTATCCCTGAGAACCATTTTAACAGAAAAGAGCTAAAATATTTTTTTTTCCAGGAAGTCTTTGTGCATTTTTTTTCTCGTTTTTTTCACTGATTATCGAAAATTTTTGGCCACTCAGAATATCGAACGGATCGTTGTGGGGATTTGGAGGGAGGGAAAAAGGTCGATGTGCGCGATTCTATTTCCACATCGGTGATGACGCACGCGCTTGAAGTTTCGTGAATCTCCTTGCATCGCATAATTTTGAGGTCCATTTTTTTTTGCCAACCGCAGAACGCGGAACGAGCGTTGAAGGCCATTTTGTATGGATTCTTTTTTAACGTTGATACATTAGAGAGGGTTTCGAGTGATTTTTTTTTCTATAGGCCAATTGTCTGCTCTCGTGTCGATTTTTCGTCGATAAGCACTCGGATACAGACGAAATAATGATTTTTAGGATATTTAACTCTCTACCGATCAAAACTCACCGGAATACAGTTCTGCAGACGCAAATCTCTGACATTTTGATCCGTTGGTAGAGTTATTTTCGGTATAGACGTCAATGTGCTAGTTTTTTTCGTTAGAGATGCAATTATGGAGAAATTTCCGACAGGTGACTCTGTAATTTGGTAGAGTTGTGCCAGGAGGCTTTCGGTATTCGGTATGGTTGCAAGCGGTAGAGTTATAATTGGTATAGATGAGAATGTACCAGTAATCTCTGGTAGAGATGCAATTCCAGACAGTTTTCCAACAGATAATTAATTCCATGTATTCTATAATATAAAACACATACAGATTCTATAATTCGGTAGAGTTGTGCGAGGAGGCTTATTTTTCTAAAAAATATAGATTTGTTTATATTCGGTACAGTTTTTACCGACAGACGGAGTTATAAGCGGTATAGATGTAAATGTAAAGTAGCTTCTGGTAGAGATGTAATTCTGAAGACTTTTTCAACAGGTGACTATAATTCGGTAGAGTTGTGCAAGCAGGCTTTTTCCTAAAAAATCTATATTTTTTTATATTCGGTACAGTTCCGAATGATAGTGAGAGTTATGATCGGTACAGATGTAAATGTACAGTAGCTTCTGGTAGAGATGCAACTCCGGAGAGTTTTTCGACAGGTGACTATAATTCGGTAGAGTTGTGCCGGAATCCTTTTTTAAAAATCTGTTTTCTTATATTCGGTACAGTTGCGAATAATAGATAAAGTTATGACCGGTATAGATGTAAATGTACAGTAGCTTCTGGCAGAGATGCAATTCCGAAGACTTTTTCGACAGGTGACTATAATTCGGTAGAGTTGTGCCAAAATACTTTTTTTAAAAATCTGTTTTGTTATATTCGGTACAGTTGCGAATGATAGACCGAGTTATAACCGGTACAGATGTAAATGCAAAGTAGCTTTTGGTAGAGATGCAATTCTGGAGAGTTGTCTAACAGGTGACTATAATTCGGTAGAGTTGTGCCAGAATCCTTTTTTTGAATCTGTTTTCTTTTATTTGGTACAGTTGCGAATTATAGATAAAGTTATGACTGGTACAGATGTGAATGTTCAGTAGCTTCTGGTAGAGATGCAATTCCGAAGAGTTTTTCGACAGGTGACTATAATTCGGTAGAGTTATAACCGGTATAGATGTGAATGTAAAGTAGCTTCTGGTAGAGATCCAACTCTGGAGAGTTTTTCGACAGGTGACTATAATTCGGTAGAGTTGTGCTGGAATCTTTTTTTTAAAATCTGTTTTGTTATATTCGGTACAGTTGCGAACGGTAGAGTTGTGCTTCACGGTGAAGTAATAACCGGTGGAGATGCAGTCTTCTCGTCCCGTAAGTAATGGAGCAAGGGTAAAAAAGGTCGTATGTCTTGGAATTTTTTTATATAAAATCGTACGAAATAGGGCCTTTTGATAATTCGACAAACGACGCCAAGTGTGTGCAGCATAATGGCAGTAAAGAAAAAAAAATTACCAACGCTTCGCCAGCACACACGTGGCAAATCTCCGGGAGGAGAGGCGGGGGAAAAAGCTGTACGAGGTCGAATCTGTGATAAGGCGAAGCGTGTACTACAATAACACTATCGCAAACTGCGCTCATCGAGCGGCACCTCCGAATCGTCATTTCACCGAACGAAATACTCTCGACTACGAATTCAATTATTTTTCGTTCTACGCGATGCAGAATTTTTTAATGAGATTTTTAAATCGTTGTTTTGCTCGCAAATAGTACACTATGGCACAAGTGCGATAAAACTTTTTCTGACGAGTCTGAGTTTGCAGCATGAACTGAAGGCGAATGCTGCAATCACATGAGTCAGAAAAAGTTTTATCGACGAGTGTCATACAGTATTTTATTGCACGCGTGCGTAAAATGCTCACTTTACGCACACGAAGTGTACGTAAAGTCTGGCTTTTACGTCCGGAGTGCAATAATAGTACATTACATCACTCGGCGTAAAAACATTTTCTGACGAGCGTGAGTTAGCAGGACGAACCGAAGGCGAGTCCTGCAATCACACTCGTCAGAAAATGTTTTTACGCCGAGTGATGTACGATATTTTATATCACGAGGTGCAATATGGACGTTTTCACGTCCGCTTGCGGACGTAAAAGCGTCCATTATTGTACTGAGTGATATAAAGTACTTTTTTGAATGCTTTTAATAATTTATTAAAAATAATCTTTTTTATCCAATTAATTAATAATAAATAAATAATAAATAATTGGATTAAAAATAATCTTTTCAATCCAATTATTAGATTAACTGATATTTCGAAAAATTATTTGGGCATTTTCGCCATTTTTTGCTTTTATCCAACTGAGTTTAAAAAAAAATTTTTGGTGTTTTTGTTTTCGTCAAAGTATTTTTTAAATGTTTTTCTGAAGATATTTTTATTGCGAATTTATTTTTCTGAATAAATCAGAACTGCAAAATTCAAAAGCTTGACAACGAAATGAATTTGATTTAATTTTTCTTCACAAATATTTCTTCGATATTCGTTGACTCCTAATAATTATATCAATGAATTTTTAACAAAAAATTATGACGTATAAATTAATCGAGATGATAGCTACAGTATAATCGCTGTTTTGCGCGAAAAAATACTTTTGTCGTGTTTTTTCATAAATTTATTAAATACAATCTTTTTATGATGCTGAAGTTTGCATCGTTTTAATGCAATGTTTATTTTTTAATAAAATCATTTTTTTATGAGAAATTTTCGAAGTTAAAAATCGTTAAAATGTATTTTGAGGTCTGTATTAAGAACTTGAAATTTCGAATGCACAAACAAAAAGTAAAAGTACTTTTGAGTGTGTTTTTCAATCACATTTTAAACATAATTTTTTTTATTTCATACTGAAATAATTTATTATCCATTGATATTTATTATCCATTGATATTTAAAAAAAAATCACTTTCTTCTTATATTCATCTAAAAGGTTTTTTCAAACGCGCCATTGTTTTTTTTTCTAGAAAACAAATTAATTTTGTTCCTTGATTTCTTCAATTCTATAACAAAAATTAATATATAATAATTATGCATTCATCGATATTTAAAAAAAAATCCATCTGAGAGTTTTTTTAACCCTTCATTATTTTTCATTTTAGAAAAGAAAATGAATTTTGTTTTTTGATTTTTTCAATTCTATATAAAAAATTAATATAACTATATCAACGTTATTGGGATCGAAAAAGTTCTTTCAGTTATTTTAAAAATTATTTATTACAAATGCGTCATTCAATGTTAAATCGACCACTTCTGAACTCGACCCCTTTCGATTTGGTTGAAATTTTGTTTTCCTTTTGTACCCTATTGAAAACATTTTTCAGGAAATTTTTAAATTTTTTTACCCAACCCAAAAAAGGCTTTTTTTTTTTAATGGCTATGACTCCTCCAAGAATTAACAAATTGGGACGATTGTTTTCAAAATTTTCGTTTTTGAATGTACTGTCCGAAAAAAATACATTTTTTTTTTAAATATTAAAATCCATGAAATTTTTCACTTTTCGAGAAAATTCTTTCCGGCATTCTTTCCGGAATTGATCGAAGTATTTTTTGAGTGAAAAAAAAGACGAACTTTGAGAAAAAGATTATTTTTCTCGAACAAGTGAAAAATTTCATAGATTTTAATATCTTAAAATTTTTTTGTATTTTTTTCGGACAGTACATTCAAAAACGAAAATTTTGAAAAAAGATCGTCCCAATTAGTCAATTTTTGAAGACGTTATAGGCATTTAAAAAAAGCCTTTTTTTGGTTGGGTAAAAAAAATTTCAAAATTTTCTGAAAAATGTTTTTATTGGGGTAGAAAAGGAAAACAAAATTTCAGCCAAGCCGAAAGGGGTCGGGTTCAAGAGTGGTCGATTTGGCATGGAATGCCCCAAATACAATGTCTCTTATTAAATAATTTGTTGATATTTACAAAAAACAATTTAATTTATTCTCAAATCCATCTGAGAGTTTTTTTTAACCCTCCATTGTTTTTTCCTTCAGAAAAGAAAATAAATTTCGTTTATCGATTTCTTCAAAAATATTTCTCCAATTCACGTCGATGCCTGATTATAATTACATCAATCGATTCTTAATCTATGGCATGTAAAAAAAAATCGAGACGATAATGGGTAACGTGAAAAATTCGTATAACTATATAATGTCAATGACTGGGACATTGACCTCGGTTATATTCGCTCGTGCATACGGGCCGATGGATATATGAGGCATTCCACGTCAAGTCAGCCACCCCATTTTTTGAAATCGCCAAAAATCGCATACAAATTTTTAGAAAGTAGTTCCAACTATCAAGAAAATTTGTGATTTTTTTCAGATTTTTAAATTACATTTTTTAGCCGGAAAAAAATACAAACAATTTGTTGGTCCCATTTTGTAACTCGAAAATTCTTCATCGTACGAAAAAAAAAAGTACAACATAAAATTTAGGATTTTCAACGTGCTTTTCACACAAAAATTGACGTATGCACTATGTTAATGCACAGAGAAATTTGTGTACTCATTTGGGATGAAAAACGCATCGGAAGGAACGAATTCTCCACTGAGCCAATTTTTTTATAGTCTGTAAATATATCAAGTAAAAAATTGTTTGAGCTACAGACAAATCGAAGATGTCAATTGTGAGAAAAAAAATATCAAAACATTATTTGCTCCGAAAATGGCACATAGAGCTTTCGGAGGAGTTCGTAAAAAATATCAGTGAAAAGTACGTTGAAAATCCTAAATTTCATGTTGCACTTTTTTTTTCGTACGATGAATAATTTTCGAGTTACGAAATGGAACAAGAAATTTTTTTGTATTTTTTTCCGGCTAAAATATGCAATATAAAAATCTGAAAAAAATCACGAATTTTCTTGACAGTTGGAACTACTTTATAAAAATTTGAATGCGATTTTTGGTGATTTCAAAAAATGGGGTGGCCGACTTGACGTGGAATGCCTCATACATGCGCGCGCGATGACGGGATTTTGCGAGATCAAGGGAAGAGCAGGGAAGAGGGATTGCGCAATGCGCGTGGCTCCAGAAAAAAAAGAAAAAAAATAACGATAAGAGGTGGGGCGGGGGGGGGAGTGTCGGAATGAGAGTGTGAGAGGGAGAGCCGAAAAAGAACGGGGAGAATTTAAACACAGCGGCGAAAAAAAGAAATTTAAAAAAAAAAAAAAAATCAACACACAGAAAGGCTCACACACTCGCGTCACACACGTGGATCCTCGCGGTCGGAACTTTGGCCTTGAGATATGAATAGATATCCGCGAAGAAGAGTGCACTGCTCCGTTGCGCAACGCCCAAATTTATTATTTTCGTTTTTTTTTTTCGTTTTTTTTTACGCATTTGCCCGCCGAGCTCTAATTCGCATATAGATATTGTATCGTCTCTGCTAGATGATATATGATATATTATTTATATCATATATTATATAAATATTATGTATGATTATTATTAAGTAATGGATTTTTCATTTTTTGCAATTTAAAAAAAATCTGTATCGACATATTTTTTCAAAATTTTGGTTTTTCGAAAAGTAACAAAGTTTTTTTTTATAAATGCATTTTAATGAATTTTGATTCGATCGCCTTGAAATTGCTAAGGACCATTTGTAAGATGTCAAAAAATAACGTTTTTGGAAAAAAAATCGATAAATAATAATAAAATTAATGTGAGATAAAGTTTAAGTCGGATTAAAGTTTTGCCGAAGATATGATTTTAACAAACGATCGAGAGGGAGAGAAATATATGACAACGCTTATCGTTATATATGTATGTATATATTTAGTCAACTTGGGAATTTGATAAAAAAAAAAAAAAAGAAAAGAAAAAGAAACTACTGTGATAGATAAAACAGGCGCGAAACTATGATATTGTGTGCTGCAAACAAATCGATAAAAAAAAAGACCAAAAAAAAATTATTTTATCATGATTTTTGCGTTAGCTCTCTCAATAAGATTCGAAATTTCGTAATTTTTTTGCACAAACACGAGAACGAACTTTCAAGACTGAATTCGAAAAGCAATCGCTTGAAAATTGAAGCTTAGAGAAAATCGAAATTTTCAAAAAATGCTCTCAAATGTTTAATTATTTCAATTCCACAGCGATTGAACTTAAATTTTCGTATACAAAGACACCATAGGCCGATAATACATTATTGTAAATCCAAAAATTATTGCTTGAAGATTTTTTTTGAACGGAAGAAAAAACTCGCAATAAATGAATTTCTCAAGAAAAAATATAAAAATGTCAATCGTGGAAAGTGCATATCGGTGTAGGGTCTCCCTATAAATATTAATTTTTTTAATTATTTTTTTATTCACCTTCCTGGCTGGATAGTAATAATTATTGTAGCACTCTAGTAATTTTTTACTGTACCGTAATTTTTACTGAGGACAACAGTGAAAAGTACTGTAAACAGTTCAGTAATATTGGAGAAAAATTAGTGTCCAGTAATATTACTGTACACTTCAGTAATTATTACTGTGTTGTCCATGAATTGGTACTGAAAGTTTTTTCCGTGTGCATATTACTGGACTGGATAGTAATAACTATTGTTGCACTTCAGTAATTTTTACTGGACAGTAATTTTTGTTACCGGCAACCGTGAAAAGTACTGCAACCCGTCCAGTAATAATAGCACTTCGGTAATTATAATTGTTTTTTTATAATTGTATAATTGTACTGAATTTTTTTCCGCGTAGGTATTAATGGACTAGATAGTGATCATTACTGTATCACTCCAGTAATTTTTACTGCGGACAACAGAGAAAAGTACTGTAACCAGTACAGTAATATTGGAGAGTATTACTGGACACTTCAGTAATTATTACTGTGCTGTCTATGAATTGGAACTGAATTTTTTTTCGTGTACATATTACTATCCTGGATAGTTATAATTACTGTAGCATTCCAGTAATTTTTACTGGACAGTAATTTTTGTTACCGGCAACCGTGAAAAGTACTGCAACCCGTCCAGTAATAATAGCACTTCGGTAATTATAATTGTTTTTTTATAATTGTATAATTGTACTGAATTTTTTTCCGCGTAGGTATTAATGGACTAGATAGTGATCATTACTGTATCACTCCAGTAATTTTTACTGCGGACAACAGAGAAAAGTACTGTAACCAGTACAGTAATATTGGAGAGTATTACTGGACACTTCAGTAATTGTTACTGTGCTGTCTATGAATTGGAACTGAATTTTTTTTCGTGTACATATTACTATCCTGGATAGTTATAATTACTGTAGCATTCCAGTAATTTTTACTGGACATTAATTTTTATTACGGGCAACAGAGAAAAGCACTGCAACCACTCCAGTAATATTCGAGTATTACTGGACACTTCAGTAATTAATACTGCGTTTTCCATGAATTAGTACTGATTTTTTTCCGTGTTATACGTATTACTGAACTGGATATTCACAACTACTGTAGCACTCCAGTAATTTTTACTGAACAGTAATTTTTATTGCGGGCGACAGTGAAAAATACTGAAATCCGTTCAGTAATGATAGCACTTCAGTAATTATAACTGTTTTGTCCATGAATTACTACTGAATTTTTGTCCGTGTACGTATTACTGGACTCGATAGTAATAATTATTGTAGCACTTTAGTAATTTTCACTGTACCGTAATTTTTACTGCGGACAACAGAGAAAAGTACTGTAACCAGTACAGTAATATTGGAGAGTATTACTGGACACTTCAGTAATTGTTACTGTGCTGTCTATGAATTGGAACTGAATTTTTTTTCGTGTACATATTACTATCCTGGATAGTTATAATTACTGTAGCATTCCAGTAATTTTTACTGGACATTAATTTTTATTACGGGCAACAGAGAAAAGCACTGCAACCACTCCAGTAATATTCGAGTATTACTGGACACTTCAGTAATTAATACTGCGTTTTCCATGAATTAGTACTGATTTTTTTCCGTGTTATACGTATTACTGAACTGGATATTCACAACTACTGTAGCACTCCAGTAATTTTCACTGAACAGTAATTTTTATTGCGGGCGACAGTGAAAAATACTGAAATCCGTTCAGTAATGATAGCACTTCAGTAATTATAACTGTTTTGTCCATGAATTACTACTGAATTTTTGTCCGTGTACGTATTACTGGACTCGATAGTAATAATTATTGTAGCACTTTAGTAATTTTCACTGTACCGTAATTTTTACTGCGGACAACAGTGAAAAGAACTGTAACCAGTCCAGTAATATTCGAGTATTACTGAACACTTCAGTAATTATTACTGTGCTGTCCATGAATTAGTACTGCATTTTTTTTCCGGGTACATAATACTATCCTGGATAGTAATAATCACTGCAGCACTTCAGTAATTTTTACTGGACAGTAACTTTTATTGCGAACAACAGAGAAAAGTACTGCAACCACTCCAGTAATATTCGAGTATTACTGGACACTTCAGTAATTATTACTGCGTTTTCCATGAATTAGTACTGATTTTTTTTCCGTGTTATACCTATTACTGGACTGGATAGTAGTAACTACTCTAGCTCTCCAGTAATTTTTACTGAACAGTAATTTTTAATGCGGGCGACAGTGAAAAGTACTAAAACCTGTTCAGTAATAATAGCACTCCAGTAATTATAACTATTTTGTCCATGAATTACTACTGATTTTTTTGTCCGTGTACGTATTACTGGACTCGATAGTAATAATTATTGTAGCACTTTAGTAATTTTCACTGTACCGTAATTTTTACTGCGGACAACAGTGAAAAGAACTGTAACCAGTCCAGTAATATTCGAGTATTACTGAACACTTCAGTAATTATTACTGTGCTGTCCATGAATTAGTACTGAATTTTGTTCCGGGTACATGATACTATTCTGGATGGTAAGTAATAATTACTGCAGCACTCCAGTAATTTTTACTGGACAGTAATTTATATTGCGGACAACAGAGAAAAGTACTGCAACCAGTCCAGTAATATTGGAGTATTAACGCATCCTTCGGTAATTATTACTGTGTTTTCCATGAATTAGTACTGATTTTTTTTCCATGTTATACCTATTACTGGACTGGATAGTAGTAACTACTCTAGCTCTCCAGTAATTTTTACTGGACAGTAATTTTTAATGCGGGCGACAGTGAAAAGTACTGAAAACTGTTCAGTAATAATAGCACTCCAGTAATTATAACTATTTTGTCCATGAATTACTACTGATTTTTTTTTTCCGTGTACGTATTACTGGACTCAATAGTAATAATTATTGTAGCACTCCAGTAATTTTCACTGTACCGTAATTTTTACTGCGGACAACAATGAAAAGAACTGTAATCAGTCCAGTAATATTCGAGTATTACTGAACACTTCAGTAATTATTACTGTGCTGTCCATGAATTAGTACTGAATTTTTTTTCCGGGTACATAATACTATCCTGGATAGTAATAATTACTGCAGCACTTCAGTAATTTTTACTGGACAGTAATTTTTATTGCGGGCGACAGTGAAAAGTACTGAAACCCGTTCAGCAGTGATAGCACTTCAGTAATTATAACTGTTTTGTCCATGAATTACTACTGAATTTTTTTTACGTGTACATATTACCGGACTGGATAGTAATAATTATTGTAGCACTCCAGTAATTTTTACTGCGGACAACAGTGAAGAGTATTGTAATCAGTCCAGTAATATTGGAGTATTACTGGACCTTTTAATAATTATTACTGTGTTGTCCATGAATTAGTACTGAATTTTTTTCCGTGTACGTATTACTGGATCGGACAATAATAATTACTGCGTATCACTCCAGTAATTCTTACTGAACAGTAATTTTTACTGCGGACAACAGAGAAAAATACTCAAACCGGTCCAGTAATATTGGAGTATTACTGAACCCTTAAGTAATTATCACTGTCTCGTCCATGAATTTCTACTGAATTTTTTTTCCGTGCAAAAATAATAATAATAATAATAGTAATTCTCATTATTATTTATGAACGATTCGGTGGGTTTCGTAGAAAACGAACGAGAAAAATCGAAAATAAAAATGATCCACGATAAATGTGTGTACCAAGAGTATTATCGAGTTTTTTCTATGACCTGGGGGAGTAGATCCGCAGCAGCAGCAGCAGCGGCATCGTCGAAACTTCTCGATGTGGGTGGCGGCGAAAACAAGACGCAGTAAGTGATGGAGTTAGAGAGAGAGAGGGAGAGCGAATGTATAGCAGTGCGAAATCCTCGTCTTATATATACACGCTCTTATATTCTAATCCAAGGCGTATATATATATATATATATAACGCCTACGAGAGCACACGCGCGAGTTCGGTTTCTGAGGTCTATAACGACGGTCATTGGCCCCTGCACGCGGCGAAATTCAGCCAAATGTGTGGCACACATATGTCGGCGCACTCCGTATCTTTTTCGTACACGAGCAAAACACAAAATTCGAGCATTTCTCACTTCTCTCTCTCTTTTTCTCGCGTTCAAATTTACGTTTCCAACTGATAAAATCGTCCGTCTGACAAACAAAATGGCGTAACTCTGACGATTAAACGCTGAGCTCGATGTGCCGATTGAGGCTCTTTCATTTTGACGCGAACCATTTTTCCCAAGATTTTTATTATTCGTTGGGGAGGAGGATTGTGGCGAGGAGGGTAATTTTCTGTTCTCCCAAGTATTGATGATGAGCTTGAGGGATTTAAGGTAGTTCCTCCGCAAGAACCTCAAAAAAAGTTACACAGCATGTGCGTATTTAGAGGGTTGAGGATTATTTCGATTTGTAGTAAATACATTTCAAAAGCACACAATATTAATTCTGTGCCAATGGATAATACGATAGATATATTTTGCAGTCGTAAAATTTATTCTATTAAGTGTTCTTAACGTACAACTGCTTCACTCTGCAAATCCACTTTTTGCCTGAATTGAATTTAGGTTATAATACCAAAACCGTCCGATTCTAATGGTTATTTCTCGGAAACTAGACGGCAAATCATCCTGATTTTTTTACACGTAATTCGTGACGTCCCGTTCGAGCTTCCCTCAGTTTTTCATCAACTTCGTGAGTTTTGTTTTGACGGTAAAATTAAAAACGTACCTATGCACTATGCGCGTCCAATGCCTTACGTGTAAATTAAGCCAACTTTGAGTGTAAATATCTCGGATTCGGGACGGTCAAACTTATTTAAACTGCACAGATGTTTGGATGACATATTAAGTAACCTGTATGCCAAATTTTAACCACTTCTGAAGTAAACGATTTTCATGTTATAACACTAAAACCATCGGGTTCTAATGGTTATTTCTTGGAAACTAGACGGTAAACCATCCTGAATTTTTTACACGTAATTCGTGACATCCCGTTCGAGCTTCCCTCAGTTTTTCATCAACTTCGTGAGTTTTGTTTTGACGGTAAAATTAAAAACGTACCTATGCACTATGCGCGTCCAATGCCTTACGTGTAAATTAAGCCAACTTTGAGTGTAAATATCTCGGATTCGGGACGGTCAAACTTATTTAAACTGCACAGATGTTTGGATGACATATTGAGTAACCTGTATGCCAAATTTCAACCATTTCTGAAGTAAACGATTTTTATGTTATAACACTAAAACCGTCGGGTTCTAATGGTTATTTCTTGGAAACTAGACGGTAAACCATTCTGATTTTTTTACACGTAATTCGTGACGTCCCGTTCGAGCTTCCCTCAGTTTTTCATCAACTTCGTGAGTTTTGTTTTGACGGTAAAATTAAAAACGTACCTATGCACTATGCGCGTCCAATGCCTTACGTGTAAATTAAGCCAACTTTGAGTGTAAATATCTCGGATTCGGGACGGTCAAACTTATTTAAACTGCACAGATGTTTGGATGACATATTAAGTAACCTGTATGCCAAATTTCAGCCATTTCTGAAGTAAACGATTTTTATGTTATAACACTAAAACCGTCGGGTTCTAATGGTTATTTCTTGGAAAATAGACGGTAAACCATCCTGATTTTTTTACGCGTAATTCGTGACATCCCGTTCGAGCTTCCCTCAGTTTTTCATCAACTTCGTAACTTTTGTTTTGACGGTAAAATTAAAAACGTACCTATGCACTATGCGCGTCCAATGCCTTACGTGTAAATTAAGCCAACTTTGAGTGTAAATATCTCGGATTCGGGACGGTCAAACTTATTTAAACTGCACAGATGTTTGGATGACATATTAAGTAACCTGTATGCCAAATTTCAGCCATTTCTGAAGTAAACGATTTTTATGTTATAACACTAAAACCGTCGGGTTCTAATGGTTATTTCTTGGAAAATAGACGGTAAACCATCCTGATTTTTTTACGCGTAATTCGTGACATCCCGTTCGAGCTTCCCTCAGTTTTTCATCAACTTCGTAACTTTTGTTTTGACGGTAAAATTAAAAACGTACCTATGCACTATGCGCGTCCAATGCCTTACGTGTAAATTAAGCCAACTTTAAGTGTGAATATCTCGGATTCGGGACGGTCAAACTCATTTAAACTGCACAGATGTTTGGATAATATATTAAATAACCTGTGTGCCAAATTTCAAGCATTTCTTAATTAAACGATCTCGTGGCCTTAAGGGGACAAATTATAGCTGAAAATCACCTCACTTCGTGCGAAACACTTCGTATAAAATATCACACGTTCACGTGCCTCGGCCTGTTCACCTAGCTCGCTGATATATCGATAATATATCGGAATTATATCATTGTTATTATTCATCGACTGTTAAAACTCCCCCCCTCGAATGAATCCCGGAAAGGTCGAGATCATCGCGCGTTCGATACACCTGCGATTCGAAACGGTTTTACAAAACTGATTTCACGGTAAAAGAAACATTCCCATTCACACGAATTCCATCATATTTCCTCGGTGCAAGGCCCAATAATGCGATTGTTCACGTTTATTAACCCAAAATAACGATTTTTCCATGCTCATTGTTTCCAAAAGATTCTGGGTGCGAATTTGAAGGACGGTGATTTCTTTTTTGTGTTTTGGATTTTTTTTTAACGGCGAGATGTTGAAAATCAGCCTCACGATTGCATCTTTCCTTATCCATTAAAAATGTAGAGACAAATTTACGAAAATTTCGAAATTAAAAAAAAATTGAGCATAAAAATATCGCAACGTTTCAAAATGCATTTTTAATCATTGTTTTAACCTGATAAACCGATTATTGACGGAATGTATACGCATCAATGCTCTCCGCACAATTTCCCGTGGAACTTTGAAATCCTTTTGATATTGAGAAAAAAAAAACATTTTCCAGAATTTTGCAGACCTTCAGGTGGATTTTTCATGATTTTCAAAATTTTCTCACGAAAAAAATATTCACATTAATATATCTACAGAAAAATTGAAACTTGAATTGCATCAGGGGAACTTGAGTTATGGATCCTGAAAATAGTGATTCTTCGACGTTTTTCGAAAATCGTTCAAATACGATAAAACTCATTTTTTTTCGGGGTCAACAAAATTCAGAATATCAATGCCGCGATGGGAAACTTTTTTTTGGCTGATTACGAATATAGCATCGAAAAAGTCCCAATTTCCATGAGAACGTCATTGAATAAAACGAACGAAACTCGTTTTTCAAACATCTCGGAGCTTAATTATAAATTTGCATAATTATTCACTGAATGTACTTCTCACTCAATTTAATCGAAAGTGCCTCCTTGCAGGATGTAACATCGAGCACATCTCGAACAAAGGTTTGCCCATCCGCTCAAAAAAACGGTCCATCCACTCTGCAAAAGATAGTGACGTTCATAAAAGAAACTAAAGACGCGGAAAAGACTCGCATGGTCTCGTACAATTTTCGAATCTGGCTCCCACGTGTATCTAATATACTCGTTATACTTTTTTCTTCTTCCCCATTCCTCCCCCCATAATTCTCACATACATATACACAACTATCGCCACACTTGGCTCATTATCCATTCACGCACATTTGTAAATCTCGTTATTCTTTCCGGTATGAGCCGCGAGCGAGGGAGTAAGATTTTTTTTGTTCTCGGTGACGAAAAGTGAAACCTCAAAAATAGGGTCAAATTTTCATTACGAGAGACATGCCTCACTCTCTGGCTCACTTTTGCTCTCTTTGTGATCATTATACCTCCATAATTTCAACCCGTTTTCAACGTCCCCCCGCAAAACCGGATGTAATCCAATATGGCGCCAAAATCAAATTTTGATTTTCCAATCAGTCGAATTTTCTTTACGAGGGGCATGCCTGACTCTCTGTCTTCCCTTTTTCCTCTTCATAATCATTATACCTCCATGATTTCAACCCGTCTTCAACGCCCCCCCGGAAAACCGGATGTGATCCATTATGGCGTCGTAATCGAATTTTCTTCTTCAAATCTGTCGAATTTTCTTCACGAGGGACATTCCTGACTCTCTAGCTTCCTTTTTCCTTCTTTATGATCATTATATCTCCATAATTTCAACCCGTTTTCAACGTCCCCCCGGAAAACCGGATGTGATTCATTATGGCGTCGTAATTGAATTTTCTTCTTCGAATCAGTCGAATTTTCTTCACGAGGGACATTCCTGACTCTCTAGCTTCCCTTTTCCTTCTTTACGATCAGCATACCTCCATAATTTCAACCCGTTTTCAACGGCCCCCCGGAAAACCGGATGTGATCCATTATGGCGTCGTAATCGAATTTCCTCCTTCGAATCTGTCGAATTTTCTTCTCGAGGGACATTCCTGACTCTCTAGCTTTCCTTTTCCTTCTTTACGATCATCATACCTCCATAATTTCAACCCGTTTTCAACGTCCCCCCGGAAAACCGGATGTGATCCATTATGGCGTCGTAATCGAATTTTCTTCTTCGAATCTGTCGAATTTTCTTCACGAGGGACATTCCTGACTCTCTAGCTTCCCTTTTCCTTCTTTACGATCATCATACCTCCATAATTTCAACCCGTTCTCAACGTCCCCCCGGAAAACCGGATGTGATCCATTATGGCGTCGTAATCGAATTTCCTCCTTCGAATCTGTCGAATTTTCTTCACGAGGGACATTCCTGACTCTCTAGCTTTCCTTTTCCTTCTTTACGATCATCATACCTCCATAATTTCAACCCGTTTTCAACGTCCCCCCGGAAAACCGGATGTGATCCATTATGGCGTCGTAATCGAATTTTCTTCTTCGAATCTGTCGAATTTTCTTCACGAGGGACATTCCTGACTCTCTAGCTTCCCTTTTCCTTCTTTACGATCATCATACCTCCATAATTTCAACCCGTTCTCAACGTCCCCCCGGAAAACCGGATGTGATCCATTATGGCGTCGTAATCGAATTTTCTTCTTCGAATCTGTCGAATTTTCTTCACGAGGGACATTCCTGACTCTCTAGCTTCCCTTTTCCTTCTTTACGATCATCATACCTCCATAATTTCAACCCGTTTTCAACGTCCCCCCGGAAAATCGTACGTAATCAATTATGGCGTCATAATGAATGAGTAAGTAAATTCTTATGTTTTCTTTTTGTAAGCAACACGACACATCGACGGCCAATCAATTCCCATTGACGATTGTCGATTGCTCGAAATAGCGAGGCATTGTCAAGGTGTGCTTCGCATCGGAGACTTTGATGGCTTTTTCGCAGCTTTGACAGTCGAACATGCGCGCAGGGGTGAAAATCGATCGTAACACTTTGACACGTCGAGTTTTATCGGAAGACACTTATTTCGGGTGAGGAAACTCGATACAGAATTTCCGAGAGGGTGGGAAGACGCGGATAGAGAACTTCCTGAAGACAGGTGCGTCAAGGTTCGAGCCTTAAGCAGCTGGTCTTTCTTACCTCCCCTCCCTTCTCTCTACTCCTTGTCACTCGGTATTTTCCTTTGCCTCCTTCTCACCAATCTTCCCGCTCACATTCTAATCGTCTATTCCCCTCGTAACGACGATATTGTCTCTTCGAGAACGACTTTTCATCGCGCGGTTTCCCCTCTGCGTTCCACTTCTCGCTCCTCGAATGCTCTCGTCGGACAAAATGGCGGATGATTCTCTCATTCTAGTCGCTTGATCACGATTATCAGGCCCTTTTGTTACAAAGAATAGCGAGTCAACACGTGGATTCTCCTTTGTGTTTTTTTTTCTTCATTGCCTCGAAAAAGAGAGCTACGATTCGGTGAACAATTTTTTTTTACATTTCCATGTGATGCATTTTTTGTACATTAGAATGAAAATGGGAAATACTCTTTTTTTTTTTGCAAAATTCAAAATGCTTTTCGAGAAGACCCATATTTTGTCTGAATTTTTTTGAATTTTTTGAAACTAATTACAGGATAAATTAATGAACCACTGAAATTCGTTTTGGTAATTATTTAGTTTAGTGACTTTGCCGAAAATCGATGGATAAAAAAATTTCCGTAAAGTTCTCATTTATTTAGTTATAAACAATGATATTCAGATGGGAGAAACCGAAATTTACTATTGAAATTTTTTTTAAAAGCGAAGAAACGTAAAAAGTAATAACAGGATTTTAAAAAATTTCGAAAAATGACGGGAATTTGAAATTCGTCATTAACAAATTTTTTACAAGGAAAAAACCATTAAAAGTCATTTTGAATTTTTTAAAATTTCTGTATTAAAATCCGAACGAAGCTTCCCTATTATTATCAATAATAATATTGTCTAAAGGAATTATTAATGAATTGTTTAAACAAATCATTATTCAACAAGTTTTCGGTAAGTTCTTTTTTCCCTTAGACGAAATTTCAGAATTTTCCCTCTATTTTGAAATTCCCGTTTTGAAATTTTTAGAATGGCTGCATTTATGTATTTTTTGGCATAGTGCCTTTGAAATTTTTCAAAGCTGACGATAAACCTGTTTGCAAAAACATATACAAATTTGGTAATTTTTTGTTTGTATCTCAGAATGAAATGAAATGAGGGGAAGATTTTGAAAAAATTAATATGCGTTTAAAAAAATTAACGCATTCGATTTGTTTAAGAAAAAAAAGAACTTACCGAAAAATTGTTGAATGATTATTTGTTTAAACAATTTATTAACAACTTTCGGGCAATATTATTATTGATAATTGTTGTTTATGGCATGCCAAATGCTGCTGAATTTTTTCAGATTTTTATTGTATCACGAAGTACGGAAATTTCAGTCAAATACAATTTTTGGCTAGGACTGTACCGGCAAAGCGTCCTTAGGATTTAGTTACATAATTCTGTTACAATTGAGTATTTTTGCCGAAAAAATTATCGATTATTCTTCAGACGTTACTTTTCGAAATACCAAACTTCTGTACAAATATACAATAAAAAAAAAATAAAAAAAAAATAAAAATAAAAATATCGGTATGCTTTTTTGGCTCGCCAAATTGAACTCTCCAAAGATATTTTTTTCTACTGCATGAATTGTCAAATAAAAAGGAGTTTAAAAAAATTTCGCATCGTTGATATAAATTAATTGGGATATTTTTTTTTATCAGGGAATTTTAGAAAAATGTCTATTTTTCGTCGTTGTTGTTTTTTTTTTCACCCGGAGAATATTCACGGGGACGAAAATAAAAAGCAATTTGGCCGTTGACCCATGCGAGGATTTTGAAAAAGTTCTCTCGGGTACCTGCTTGCTTGATAAAGGACATGTATATATATATGTATATCGCGTTTCTTTAGGGTCGCCCGCGGTCGTCACTGTGGATACGCGATGGGCTCAACCAACGCCACCCCCGCCGAAAAAAACCACTCTCTCGGTCCCTGTGTGTTTCACATGTGTGTGCAAGTTTTACGTGTGGGTTCTCGGGACATAAATTATGAGATCGAGGCGGAAGATGGCCTACATTGCTGGGCGATGTGCGCCCGCGAGAGAGGGCACATATATGGGGTATTCCATACCAAACCGACCAATCCGTGACCAGAGTTGTGTAAATATGTAATGTAAAAGTAATGCATTACCCATTACTTTAAACAATGTGTATTGGACAAGTATTCCATTACAAATGAAAATAGTAATGTGTAATGGATGCGTGTTCCATTACAATTAAAAAGAATAATGTGTAATGGATACATGTCCCATTACAAATAAAAAAAATGTGTAATGGATGCGTGTTCCATTACAAATAAGAAAAGTAATGTGTAATGCATGCATGTTCCATTACAAATGAAAATAGTAATGTGTAATGGATACGTGTTCCATTACAAATGAAAATAGTAATGTGTAATGGATGCGTGTTCCATTACAATTAAAAAGAATAATGTGTAATGGATACAGGTCCCATTACAAATGAAAAAAATGTGTAATGGATGCGTGTTCCATTACAAATAAAAAAAAGTAATGTGTAATGGATGCATGTGCCATTACAAATAAAAAAGTAATGTGTAATGGATGCGTGTTCCATTACAATTTAAAAAAGTAATGTGTAATGGACCCGTGTTTCATTACACATTACTCTTTTATTTGTAATGGAACATGCATACATTACACATTACTTTTTGTATTTGTAATGGAACACGCATCCATTACACAATACTTTTTGTATTTGTAATGGCACATGCATCTATTGGACATTACTTTTTTTAATCGTAATGGGTCATGCATCCATTACACATTACTTTTTTATTTGTAATAGCACATGCATCTATTACACATTACTTTTTTTTATTTGTAATGGCACATGCATCTATTACACATTACTTGTGTATTCGTAATAGCACATGCATCCATTACGCATTACTTTTTTTATTTGTAATGGGACATGCATCGATTACACATTACTTTTTTTATTTGTTACATTACACGCATTCATTACACATTACTTTTTGTATTTGTAATGGAACACGCATCCATTACACATTATGCAGTGTAATGGGTAATAAATACAGTAATGCATTATCAAAGTAAAGCATTATTTACAACTCTGTCCGTGACCCCGACCATTTTCAATTTTCTCGAATATTTTCTATTTTTTTGTACATACTGAAAGCACTTTTTCAGAATTTTTTCCGATTTTTGTCCCAACTCTTCTTACCACAATTTTTTTTTCAAAATTTCACAATTTTTTTTTTAAATGCTCGTAACTTTTTAAAAAACGGAGATATCAAAATACGGTAAAAGATCATTTTTTTTTCGTCTTGAGGTGTAGTTTCATGAAAAAAATATCGATATTATGTTTCATGATTTTTTTTTTCATTTTAAAGCCGAACTATTTTTTTATAACTTGGACCATTTTGATTTTTTTTTTAATTTCACCACTTCTCAAGCAGAGTTAAGACAAAAATCTAAATTCTGAAAGACTGTTTCCAGTACGTGAAAAAAAAATAGAACATTTTCAACCAAATTGAAAATAGTCGGGGTCACGGATTGGTCGGTTTGGTATGGAATGCCCCATATATAAACGCATATACACATAGACTATATTTTTCGAGGCGCTTCGGTCCCTCTTTATAAAAAAAAGCCGGGGGTTTTGATGCTCGGCCACTTCCTCCGATTGCCAAATACCGCGGAGGGAACTCGGAGAGTAGAAAAAACCCTTAAAAAAAAACGATCCGTGAGAAAAAGAAATTGAACGATGGCGTTGATAAACAACTCGATCGAAATGCTAATTTACTTCCTCATCAACGTCGGTTTTCGTGCAGTTTAACGAGAATAAACATTTTATATCACTCAGTACAATAATGGACGCTTTTACGTCCGCAAGCGGACTTGAAAACGTCCATATTGCACCTCGTGTATAAAACATCGTATATCACCCGGCGTAAAAACATTTTCTGATCCGTGTGATTGCAGGACTCGCCTCCGGCTCACACTTGTCAGAAAATGTTTTTACGTCCTCGTGATGTAATGTACCATTATTGAGCTGCACAATATTTATGGCGTCGATTACAATGCTTTTCTTTTTTTTTTAGACATATATCGGGTGTCCTATTTAAGGGGTGACACTGATCCTCTATTTGAAAAAAGGGCCTGACTTTGACAATTTATTTTGGGAGTATGGACAAAGAAATAGGATTTTTTTCAGAGGGTTTTTATTTAACGCATATTGAAGTATAAGTAACAATTTTTATTATCACTTTGAGGCAAAATGGCGGCGACAGAGCCGTCATTTACGTAATTAATCGAAAAACTCTGAGACACTTATTTAGCCGAGTTAAATGAATCAAATAACTTGCTTTTTTATCGAGTTGACCTTTTCAAGGTGATATAGAGGTTAACCTTTTTTTTATGGAAACTCAAGTTGGTCAAATTAAAAAATATTTTAGATAAAAATTGTACATTTTTTTACCTACGAACCGCTTCTGACATAAAAAATATAGGCTTCCTAAAAAAAACAGTTGATCTTGATATAACCTTGAAACCGTCCTCTCAGTGAAAAAGTAAGGTATATTTAATTCTTCTCAAGTTAAGTGGAACACCCGTTATTTCCGGTTATGTTAAATCGAACATTTCACTTTTTTCACGAGAATTCGCAACTTTTGTGATGAAAGTACAAACGGAAATTTTCAAATTTAAATTTTTGTTGCAATGGAAGGAATTTTAAATGCATTCTCGTTGGAAAATTGAAATAGTTGATAGAATAAAAATTGAATAATTATTAATATTAATATTAATTATTAATGTATTTTTAATTATAATTTAGCTGAAAGAAAAAATTTATCGTCTCAATTATCATCTTTTATCCAGTTTTGCAAATGGAGTTTTTTACCCCCAAAAAATCTTTTTTCAGGAGTCTTTTTTAATTGTCAATGTATTTTAAATTATAATTTACCTGGGGGAAAAAAATTATCTTTTTGCGGTTAATTTTAATCTTTTTCCAGTTTTGCGAATTGATTTTTTTTTCCAATATTTTCTGTTCAGTTAAAAAATGTTCGTGGAAATTGAATACGATTTTAATGCTGCGAAATTTGAAAAATTCTCAAATTGGATAATTTTTTGGTTTTTCAAAAACAATCCAAGTTTCAAAAAATGGAAAAAAAAACTCTACGGTGAAATTTTGATACATTTAATAGCAGAACAAAATCTTATGAAATTCGAAATCCAAAAATCCAAAAATCGATTTATGGATTGCCATAAACCGATTTTTGGCAAATTTCATAACGAACAATCTTGATCAAAATATTGCTTATTTGAGAAAAATTCTGTGCAATATCTTGCGAATTTGATAAATTGCATCGTTTACTCTAATTTATTTCAAAAAATCGCAATTTTTCAAATTTTTCGATGACCGTTTTCAATTTTCAATTGCAAACAACCTTAATCGTTTGATTGAGAGGGAACCTGGATTGATCGTAATTTTTGGATTTTTTTTGCATTGATTCCGATAGCGCGAATTTTTTTGAAAATTTTTGATATTTTTTATTAGATATTTAAACATTGAAAAACATCTTTATTTTAATAAAAAAAACTTGATTTTGCATTGAAAAACATTCAAGAAATTTCATCTGTTACAAACAATCTAAGTTTCTCAAAATTTTAACCCTGTAATGAAATTTTGACATATTTAATGGTAAACCAAAATTGTATTTAATTTCAATTCTCAAATTGATTTTTGCCGAATTTAATAAATCGTTTCATCCGGAGGAAACCTGGATTTATTATAATTTTTATCTTTGCTCCAATAGAACAAATTTTTTTGAAAATTTTCAACTCTTTTATTGTATAATTGAACATCGAAAAACAATTTTATTATAATAAAAAAGCCTTGCTTTTCATTGACAAATATTCAAGAAATTAAATGGTCTATTAAAAAGAATCCGAGCTTTTCATAATTTCAACCCAGTAATGAAATTTTGACACACTTAATAGCGAAATTTTATTGAATTTTAATTCTCAAATTGATTTTTCCCAAATTTAACAAATCGTTTCTTTGGGAGGAAACCTGGATTTATAATTTTTGTGATTTTTATTTTGGCTCCAATTAGAGATTTTCGATTTTTTGGAAAGAATCGATTCCTTAATCGATTCTGAATCGAATCAAGAAAATCGACTTTCATAAGAAATCGAATCCAAAGAATCGATTTCGTAAGAATCGATTTTTAAAAATCGTAAAAAAAATTAATTGCTAATTAAAGCTTACGTAAGTGTTTATTAAGTTTTTGCTATGAAAAATCATTGAATTGGATTTAAATTATTCTTGATACAAAATGATGAATACAAAATAACAAATATAAAGTAGTTTTCATTCTGACTAAACATAGTTCGATTCTTTAACACATTTGCACTTTTTAATATATTCTTAAAAATATTATTAATATATTTAACAAATCAGACTTTTTTTCTGTTACAAATGTTTCTATTGTTTTACGATATTTTGTATATTTTTACTTTCGATTATTTTTTTCGGTGGATCATGTTTTCATTATTTTAACGTTAATTTTTTTTTACTCTTTTATTAGATAATTGAACATTGAAAAACTATTTTTTTTTTAACTACAAAAATCTTGCTTTTACATTGAAAAATTTTTGGAAAATTTTTTGTAAAATTTTTTCCCCTTCGGTCGATTGTTCGCAGGCGTCACATTCAAAGCTCACAGACTCATACTCGCGGCATGCAGCAAACACTTTCAGGAGTTGTTCGAGGGAATGCCACCCTCGCCCGCTGGTCTCATCGTCATTCTCGATGGCACGAGTGCTCACAACATGGCGTCACTACTCGAATTTATGTACCGAGGCGAGGTTCACGTTTCCCAAGAATCCCTGAGCTCTTTTCTCAAAGCTGCGGAATGTCTTCAAGTAAGTTCTTTTTTTTCGGCTCAAATCCATTTGGCAAGGAAAATAAACCCAATTAAAACCATTGAACCCATGTCTTGCAAAGATAATTTTTTTATTTTTGTATTTTTTTAAATATTTATTTTACTTACTTTTTTTTATTTATTTTATTTATTATTATTTTTTTTTATTTTACTTAATCTTTTTTTTTACTCACTATTTATTTTACTTGCTATTTTTTTTTTTTTTTTTTTTTTAATTTACTTACTATTTTTATTTAATAAAGTCTCTCATTCATTTTTTGTAATTCTTAATCGTCAATTTTTGTAGTTTTGTCTTAAATACTGAAAACAAAATTATTTTCTAAAGTGTCATAAGTCGAAGAATTTTTGTAATTTTTGCAAAATTTTTGTTGCTGATTTTGAGTCAAGATACTGGACCAAAAAACGTGCAGAAAAAAAACCAATCTTTCGAAATTTCAAGCTCACTCAGACCTCTTAAGGGGGGAGATAGGTTTCGGACTAGATTTTTTTTTAGTAATTTTCAAGAATTTTTTTTGACAAAGAAATAATGTATATGGGTCATTCCATGGCAAATCAGAAGTTTTCGTTTTTAATAAAACGAAGTTCTACCAAAGGAAAAAAGTTAACATTTTTTTTTCGAAAGCTATCCAAAATTCAAAATTTCACAATTTTTCAAATCTTTCAAGTTTATTTTTTAAATACCTCGGAAACTATTGTAGTTACGAAAAATCGTTCTGAATTCCCTCTAAAGAGTATACTTTGGACAATGAAAAAAAAAATTCCGAAAAAAAAGTTTGAAAAATGATGTATTTTGAGAATTTTGAATTTTCAAAAATCGTGAAAATCCAAGTTGGACATTGAATTTTTGGTCCCATTTTTTAAATATAAAATACCTTGTACTGATCTTGAAAGATTCTAAAATTTCCAGGAAGGTGTTTTTTGTTTTTTCAAAAATATGAATGTTCACAAATCGCGTAAATCCACGATTAACATTAAATTTTTGGTTAATTTTTTTTAAATATAATACCTTTTACTGATCTGAAAAGATCCTGATATTTTTGAAAAAAAAAACCTTTTATGAAAATTTCAGGATCTTTCAAGATCAGTACAAGGTATTATATAAAACAAATTCAACCAAAAATGGAATGTCCAATTTGGATTTTCACGATTTTTGAAAATTCAAAACTCTCCAAATTCATCATTTTTCACAATTTTTTTTCGGAATATTTTTTTTTCACAGCCCTAAGTATACTCTTTCAGACGAATTCAGAACCATTTTTCGTACCTACAATGGTTTTCGAGATATTTCAAAAATCAACTTGAAAGATTTCAAAAATTGTGAAATATGTATTGAATTTAAAATAACTTTTGAAAAAAAATTCAAATTTTTTTCCTTTGGTAGAACTTTGTTTTGTGAAAAACGAAAACTTCTGACCAAATTTCATCGAAATTGAAAGGGGTCGATTCCAACTCTGCGTCGATTTGACATGGAATTCCCCATATACTTTATTGAATCTTTGACAACATTTTCTACTTATATTCAAATAAATATTGTGATTTTTTCAAGTATTTTGCCGGATAATATTGAAAATATCAGTTGCCACCCATCGTAGGTCTCCGCCAGACTGTTTGTGTACATTCTGGAGGCTTCAGTTTTTATCTGAAATCAATAGAATTTCATATTCACTTTAAGAATATGTATTTTATTCTATATGGACCTAACTTTCCCAAATAAATGAAAATTGCAGTTTTTAGATGTGTTTTAAGAAAAAAGCATGATTTTTTGTCATTTTTTTATAACTTTTTTGCAATAAACAACCATTTTAAACAATAATATTACTCCGAATTTCGGTTTATAAAGAGCGTAATTATATAAAGAAACTAAGTATCAATTTTCAAAATGATTGATCAAAAACTTTTTGAGCTGGAGTGTAAACAACTTCAAAAAACAGTCGAACGCTCGTATTCGGAAGATCCAAATATGAGCGTTCGGCTTATTAACTGCTGATAAAATCAGAATGAATTGCAATTTTTATATAAAACTTTGGGAACATTTTTTTGAATAGTTCAACTAACAATTTATGGAAAAAAATTCAATTATTTGAATCGTCCAAACCCATTTTCCTCCTTAAAAATTAGGACGATTAACCAACTCGATCATCGGGACAAAAATTGATCCTCGATTTTTCTTCTTTAAAACGCTGAAAAAAAATCAACAGGTCAAGGGTCTTTCGATAGAGCACGAAAAGCTTGCGGTTGCACACAGACAAGCCGCCGAGAATAATAATTCGTCGACGGACTCGGGAACCGGAAATGCCGAGGTTCTCGAGGCCGAAGTCGCCGAGCGCGTTGTGACGAGGGAACCAACCCCCGCGCCGACATACGCCGTACCTAATATCTACAGTTCGGCCCATTATTACGAGAGTCCCCAGAAGAGAACGAGGTTAATGAGGTGATTTTTTTCTTCTTCTTCTTCCTCCACCCTTCGCTCTTTTCCCTTTTTATTACAGTACCTCCTCGATATAAGAGTCCCCGATATAAGAGTCCCCGATATAAGAGTCCCCGATATACGAGTCCCCGATATAAGAGTCCCCGATATAAGAATCCTCGATATAAGAGTCCCGGTATAAGAGTCCCCGATATACGACTTCCCGATATAAGAGCTCCCCCCCTCCGTTCCGCTTGAGCGAGTTTTATTGCTTCCCCCACTCTACCTATGTACGCCGTGCAAGCTCTTATATCGAGTTCCGGAGCGCTCTTATATCGAGTTCCAGAGCGCTCTTATATCGAGTTCTAGAGCGCTCTTATATCGAGTTCCAGAGCGCTCGTATATCGAGTTCCAGAGCGCTCTTATATCGAGTTCCAAAGCGCTCTTATATCGAGTTTCAGAGCGCTCTTATATCGAGGAGGTACTATTTTCGGTGATTGACGACGGAAGGAAAATAACAATAACCATAATTTTTCGGTGTCAGATCGCCGAGCGAAATGGACGCGCTCGGCAGAGTAAGCGTTCTCAGAGATGGCGCTGCTTTTCGGCCGGCCTCTGCCCCCCACCCCCTGCTTCTCGATAATCATCTTTATCAGCCGTTTACTCATCCGTCGGAAAATCCGACGCATCCTCACACAGCGCCTCACACACCCACCGAACTCGAGCGTGAGCTCGAACGCGACAGATCCGAGGAGAGAGGAAATGGCGAGCACAAGGAAAGCGTTGCGGAAGGTAAGCAATTGAAAACAAACAAAAATTCCGCAAATTTACATATTTTTCTTAATTTACTTTTTCTCCTTGTATTTTTCGAAATATTGAAATTTTTATACCATCACAAATAGCGATCTTACAAAAATTGTAGTTTTTTTGAGGATCACATCGAAATTTGAAAAAAAAAATGAAATATCGATGCTTACAAAAATTGTATTTTTTTGCCGATCACATTAAAAAATGAAAAAAATGAAATATCGAGGTCGACAAGATATGCAGAGTTTGAAACTCTCACTCTAGAAAAAAGTGCTTCGCTAATTCATACATTTTTCTTAATTTTAATTTTCGAAATATTGAAATTTTTACATGACAAATATCGATGTTTACAAAAATTGTGGTTTTTTTGAAGAACACGGTGAAATTTGAAAAAAAAAAAATTAAATGTCGAAGCTGATACAAACTGTGGAGTTTAAAATTAAAAAAAAAAAGTATTTCGCTCATTTACACATTTTTCGTAGTTTTTCTTTTTCAGATATTGAAATTTTCATATATCATAAAAAATGTCGATATTTGAAAAAATTCTATTTTTTGGCCGATCATATTAAAATTTGAAAAAAATGAAATATCGAAGTCGACAAAAGATGCG